>JANSTW010004675.1:0-16084 GCA_027564275.1 Diadocidia ferruginosa | reverse complement strand
GAGCCATATATAAAAATAATCTTCTTTTTTTCGGGTGGACCTACGACTTTGAGGCTTTATAATATAATGAAATAATATTTTTTAATAATTTTGTTTTCTAAAATTTCATCAACAAAAATGTAAATATGTAAGTATAACTGTTAGGCTAATATATTAGTAGAATCATTCTAATGTTTGCCGTAGGTACACAGGGAAAATGAATTATTTGTATATATGGCGTGAAACCTCTGCTAGATTCTGTTCTCTGTGACAATAATATTGTTAATTTTATAACCAAATACAAATTTTACTATTTTAAAATTGTATTTAAACAAAAACTGTAAAGTCAAAATGGGTCATTTAGTCATATATGACCTATAGATCATAATTACGCGTTATTAGTTATGTTACTCAGAGAAAACAATGTTATATATAAAATTGATTCAATATAGAACAATTAAAACTAGCTTTTACCCTTTATAATATGATGTTGAATGATTAAACTATCAATTGGTTCATTTATGACCCAAGGATAGCACGAAGCTTAAACGAAATAGTTTTTATTTAAAAAAAAATTAAATCAACATAAATAAATTAAAAAATCTTTTGTGTTTTTTTTTGTATTTTTATATTTTTTACTTTTTAAAATTATGTTATCCTTTATTTATTTATAGAAACATTTACATTTAGAATAATAATATTTATTATATATCAAATAGAAATGGGGGCTTGGAAAGGTGGGAAGAAGAAAATAAAGAAATGGTCAAAATGTTAAAAAAAAATAAGTTATAATAGAAAGGAAAGAAAAAAAACTGAAAAAATGGTTAAAAATATTTAATTGACTTAAAATCTAGAAAAGGTTATTATTTTTTAGTTTTTAGTTTTCAACTTTTTTGCTGTTGCTTTATTTTTAAAAACTAACTTATTTTTTGTTTGTCTTTCTCTGTTTGAATAGTTTGAAGTTTTTTTTGTTTATAGTTTTGCGTGCATTTCCATTGGGCTGGTCGGTATTTTAAAATTGGTTGGTTTGTAAGAATCGGTTAATGTTTTTTTTTATTGCTTTCTCTTTATTTGCATCAACTTCTCACATCTCGAGTAAGTTTTCGGTTTAATTGGGTAAAGTTTTGTTTGCAATTTTTTTTTTACTTAATGTAGAATATTTTCAGCTTAATCTTCATAAAATTATTTATAGATTTGTGTATTTTTTTAAGTGAATCCTTTTTGTTTTACTAAATATTTTCACAATTATATCCCGAATATTGAAATATTTTTTTTTGGAAATAAAACAATTTTTTTTGTGGTATGTGTTTGACCTCAATGATGATTATTAATATTTTCTATTTATTTAAATGTCATTTGTGTCTCACACATAACGGTTTTTTATGTTTTTTTCTTATTTTTTGTTTTTAATTTTTTAACTTTATATATTTTAAAAGTTACCCTTCTTTTTGCATAAATATGAATAAATTTTTATTATTTTTAATAATAACCACCATGACTTTGGTATGCATCTGTTTTTGCATAGCCTTGAGAATAGGCATTCGCGTCTAAAAAAAATATATAGGTTTTTGGTTTGTATTTTGGTTATCGTTTGTTGTTTTTTTTAATCTTTAATTTTTTTAATTATTAAATTTTTTTTTTCAAGAAAATAATTTTCTTAGTAAATATTTTTTTTTGTACAAGATTTCTTTTGGCTTTGTAAAAAATTATGATTAAAAGAAGCGAAAAAATCTACTCACCATAACTGTACGATCGACTGTCATATGCAGTGGTGGACTGGGAATAATCGGGCGGAGCTTGACTGTAGTCAGTGGTGCTGCCATATTGTGTCGAACTGTAGTCCTGACTGTAGCCTTGATATCTTGAATCGGGCTGTTGGTAAGTCGATGAACTTTAAAGGGTAAAAGAAATTTAATTTGGTCATTAGTAATGGGCGATTTTGGTATAAAGAAAAATTTGTTGAAATGCGATATTTTAGGAAAATGTTGTTTCTAGTTGTTCTTCTAATGTGCCTTCAAAATTACTAAAACTCATCATTTAAACATGGATGATAGGGATATTTTTGAGTATACTGAAGGAAAAAGAAATATATGTGGTCTTTTAATACGAGAAGTAAAGAGTGCAGGAGTCGGCGATATTTTGAAGTAATCCAATATCCAACCATAAATTGATTTGATAATAATAGAGTTGTGGTCGCATGTGCGACTGGTAGCTGGTGGCACATTCGCTAGGCACTTTCGGTGCAAGGCAATTCGTTGCAAGGAAATTCAATGCTAGGCAATTCGGTGCTAGGCACTTTCGGTGCAGGGCACTTTCGGTGCAAGGCACTTTCGGTGCAAGGCAATTTGTTGCAAGGAAATTCGGTGCTAGGACATGCACCCAAATAAATTGAGGTTATAATTTTATAATTTTTTCAGTTCTTCTTTCTACTCCAGACATTTACAGTGTCAGTGTTTTACACAGTGAGCAAAAACTGAGTAAATAATATTCCCAAAGAAACATGAAAAAACTCACGAGTAAGCTCATTTTCTCCCAAACGAAGTAGTATAATTGAAGTGTCTTGTAATTGGAGAAATTTTAAAAGGTGAGTTTTCTCAACAATTACCTGTAATCTTGTGTGTATTGGCTGTTATCATATTCAGTGCTCTGTGCGTAACTGGTAGCTGGTGGCGCATAGCTACTCTGCGAATATCCATTGCTCGAATATCCAGTCGATGGAGGTGGAGCACTGTATCCACTTTGTGAATACTGATCAACAGGCGCCGCAGATTGGTCATAGCTTGTGTGATGACTGTAATAGCTACTGTAGAAACAAATTGAATATTCATTTTAGGGTCAAGATTAGTTAGCATAATAACCAAAAATACCTTTGAACTTGAGATGATGGATTGTGATAGCTGCTGTGTGGTGGTGGATGAGTTGGAACTTGTTGCTGATTATAAGACGGATATTTTGGCGCATATGGGCGTGTTGGTGGTCCTGGTTCGTAGCGGCCACGTTTTGGTCCAGGTGGTCCCAACGGTAAACCACGTTTCATTGACGGAACTGGTGCTCCTTGGGACATGCCAGATTGTAAAACCGGTGGTGGTCTACTCATACCTGGATTATATCCACCACGTCCTCTTGGCGGTCCACCACGATAAGTTTTTGGCGGTCCTGACATATCATTTCCACTAACATTTACGTTAAGTGTATAGCCGCCACGACCACCTCGGCTAATGCCACTGGTGCCAAGACCAATTCGGCCTCGTGGCGCTCCTCTTGTGGTAGGAGGACCTGAGCTGGGCGGGCTACTAATCAGTGCCTGGCCATTGGTGGGGGCTCCACTTTGAATTGGTACCGTTGTTTTTACAGAACTTGCAACTGTGGTTGTTGTTGTTGAAACAGTTGGAGCCGTACTGTCGGCTGGTGGTGGTGGTTGAGATTGTTGTGGAGGACCTTGGGACGGTGGTCCTTGACTGGGCGAATGATTTTGTGAACTATTCTGGTGTTGCTGTTGATGATAATTACCGCCATTATTATACATCGGTGGACGCCCTCTGTTTATTGGTGCACCTCGTGGAGGACCGCCACGATAGAAGCCCATACCACGCGGAGGAATACCACGTAAAATTCCACGACCTCGCATACCCGGATGAAAACCGCCTCTGCCTCCACCACCCATTGGACCACCTCTTGTCATTCCACCTCGACCTCTATAACTGAATTTGATATGTTTATTTAAAAATATTTCGTTTAAAAATGCCAATAAACTTACCCTCCTCTAGACTCAAACCCCCGACCGGGCGGGCCCCCACGACCCCTATATGTTCCTCGCATTGGACCACCAGAAGGTATTACTGAAGGAGTCTGTGGACTTCCGTTTTCCATATTTGAATATAATCTCAAAACAACCGATTATGTTATGAAATAAGAAAGAAAAATTTTTCAACCCCTTTTTACTTATGGCGGACAATTTTCTTTTGCTTGGGTATAGTGTTGCCGAAGAGAGGAAGGAAAAATTGTGTTCAAGGCTCCAAAAACCGGCTCCCAACTTTACCAAAAATACGACACAAATGTGCACAAAACTTACAAAAATATATATTAATTATCAATTGTACAAACACTTTTGCTCACAAACACTAATTATTGGTCAACAATTAATTGTTTTCTATATAAAATTTAACTTTAAAAAATAAATTTGGTCTTTTCTCTAGCGCGTACAAAAACTTCGTCGGTCGCCCTGATGTAACGCGATGATGCGGAGGAAAATGGCCGCAACATCGATGCGCGTAAAAATTTTGTGACGCATACGCGCGCGTCTGTGTGGGACTGTCAAAATGTCCCAGTATTCCACATATTATATTAAGCTGATCGCCCGGTCGTTTGGTTTCATATTCAAAAAAAATTGAATTTAAAATTTAATTTAATTTAATTCAAAATACAAAGAGTAAAATTATAAATAGACACATCAAAGCAGAATAAGCAGATTTAAAAAATACAACTGCTAAATAAAAAATACGAATAAATATAAAAAACGAACATTATTTCAATTATAGTACATATAGCGTTGCCACAAGAGCTATTTTGTGCTATCTACTATTTTATAGATTCAATTCAATGCAATGGTCTTAAAAGTCGAAATTTAGTCGTTGATCAAGAAATTAAATTAAAATGTATATTATAATACATTATATCGTTATACGTATATATTATTATAATGTAATAAGTAATATTAAGTGTACCGCACTCTTGAAATTTTTAGATTGGCCGAAAACAAAAATAAAGTGATCGTTCGCGGTCAAAACTAAAAAAGCCCATAGGGACTCGACATCTATAATTTCCAACTGATATCATATTATACACGAATAAATAAATAAATAATTTGGTGACATGACTTATATAACATAAAGTCCTAAAAACATATAACACCCAAAAGATTTAACAAGCTTTTTTGCTCATTTTTTCTAATCCTCAAACCCGTTATGTCAGTCAATATAAATACCCATCGCTTTGCTTATTATTTTTAGAAGAGGAAATTTATTCGTTTTTTAACAGCTTTTATAGCGAAGACACAAACAATAAATAAGTTTTCGTGTGATTGCAGCTTGTTAAAGCTTTTGGGTGTTATGTCAGATCATCATGTTTTTTTTAGTTAGTCCTTATTTAAACCAAAGCGACGCGCCGTTTATGTTTTTTCTTATAGAGATTTTAGAACCGACGTTAAGTACAGACATTTTTTGCATGCAAAAACCTTAAACGCCGAGTCTAAACATCGGTTCTAAATTTTGGTGTGAGCGTAGAGTAAGTCGTAAAAAATAATTTAATTTAAACTTGCATAATAAGCTAAATATATTTAAAACTACTAACAATACAATAACTAAAATACAAATAATTAAAAAATAAAGACACTTATTAGCCAAAATATTAAACAACGGTCAAATTAAATTTCTATTTTGATGACGAAGACGATGACGTTTTTAAATTCGACATTGGCACAGCCAATTTTCCATATTCGTTGTGGCCTCGTTGATCGTCGTCCGCACTAATTGACGAATTTGTCGGTATTGTCGATGCTGTCGTTTCTTTACTACTAGACATGGAGGTGGCCCGGACCGATGATAGACGACTTTCACTTGAAAATAAATAATTATTTGCTCCATCCGAATCGTTGGTCGGTTGAGTTGTTGCAGCTCCTTTTTGCAAAGTTGTCGGACTTTCGGTAATAGTTTTGACGGGCGTTGATGTTCGTTGGGTGGAATGCTGACGCTCGACCGTTGATCGACCTTGCCAATTGTTTGGCGATGAATACGATGAACTTGAACTTAAAAGAGATTTTAAAAATTGATTTGCTAGCGTTGACGAATCGTCAGACAGTGATGTTGATCTGGTTCGTTTGTCCAATTCTCTGGTTAAAAATTCCTTTAAATTTAAAGGTCGTCCTTTGGGTTCAAGTGATGCATCCCTAGCGGCCGACGAAGAATCAGTCATAATTTTTGAATCAACAAAACTGTGTGGCTTCGAAGAGGCAGATTCAATTTGTTGGGCTGATCTTTTATCAAACGAACTGCTCGAAGATGAAGTAGTTAGAGCGTGAGTAGTTTTGATTTTCTTTAGCATTGTACTGGCCCATTGTAAGCCGATTTTCCCAAAATCCATTTCTAAATTTTCTTCTGAACTACTTGTTGATATGCGAAGGGGATCTTGGGCTTTTGTGTGCACCATGTCAACATTTGAGTCCCCATCATTGTCGTCACTTTTTATCGATAACGAATCCAAAGAATGAACCAAAAGATTGCGTTTTCTCATCTCAGCTTCAATATCTGATATACTGCTACTGCTGTTACTGCGACTTAGCTGACTGGTTTTATCAGCCATAGCTGCGTCAATACTTCCACTTTCGCACAATCCAGTAATATCTTTTGCATATTCTTGATGTTTAGGAAACTTTTTGTAATGAAGTTCATTTTCCGATGCATCCGACGGACGAAATGAACGAAAACGCAATTCACTGGGCGAATGACCATTAAGATTTAACAACTGTTCGAATTCTTTACTTAATTTCGAACTTATTTCAGGATCAAATTGTGTCAAATCCAAATTATGCGCTCGTGCATATTCCATAAATGTTGGAAATTTCTTTATCAATTCGCCGACGACATTCGCAGTTGCCGACACATCTTTTCGTGTACTATTTATCGATGCATTTATGCGAGATGTTGCCGGTGTATCGACTTCCATTATTGTCGAAAGTTCATGGGCTGGTAGGGGATCTTCGTTCAACAACGGACTGTATCTAGAAATAAAAAAGATCGATTAAGGTTCCGAAATATAATTATTAATATACGTATTACCTCTTTAATGATGTTGGTGGTTTTTGTTGCGATTTCTTAGCATCAAGCGGTTCGTCAACAATTCTCTTAACTTCCGTAGTTTGAGGATCGAGCTGATAATCATATTTTGGAATATCTTTTAAAATTGGTTCAAATTGTGGTTCAGCTGGTTGTTTGTCATCAGTATTAAATCTTTCAGATAGTGCGGGCAAATGACGAATATCAGGACTATCTCGGATATCCGAAGATGTAACCGGTCTGGATAAACTAATACCACTGTCGCGACTTATGCCGATTTGTTTTGAATTTGCAAAAATACGTCGGCTACTCGTTTCCTCCGACTGTGGTTCGTCGTCTTTGCGTAAACTTTGCAGATCGGACGCTTGACTTGAATCGTTTTGACTTTCGACAAATTTTTGCCCTTTAGATTGATGATTGTGAAAGTCTAAATATTCTGTGGAATTTTGACCTTTGTCTGTACTGGTTGTGGCCATCGACGAAAATGTATTTTCCAAAAGTTTTTGTTTTTCCAATCGAACTTTATTTATCATTTCCGTCAGGTCGGCTATGCGACGGCTGCAATTTTCGGTAATTTCGGAATATTTTTCCATTAGTTGGGGTTCAACTGGAGAGTTGCTTGGAAAAATCTGTTCAACAGGAGGTGCTATTAAATGTGATTCATTTTTTGGAGATGATTTTTTCAAAATTGGTTTTATCGGCACTTTTTCGGCCAGCTCTTTTTGTTCCTTTTTTCGCAAAACCTCTTTGAGTTTACGACCTTCATTCTTTAGTTTTTTCATTTCTTTTTCTTTTGTTTGCAACATTCTCATCCAAACTTGTTCAACCGTTTTAACGCTTTCATTGTGATCGTCACTTAGGTCAACATTTGACAAAGATTCATTCATTTCCTTGAGAAACTGATGATTGTCATCGATAAATTGTTTTAGTTTGCTGAGACGTTGGTCGTCTACAAAACCGCCACTGTTCTGCGAGAAATTATCACTCACATTTATGACCGAATCACTTGGCGTGGAAATCGAAGCAGAACTACTTACTCCCAATTGTTCAATTGACGATCGTGACATGCCCAAAAGTCGAGTTATGTAATGCATAAGAGCTGGTTGGGTAATGTTTATTTTCGCCTTATTTTCTGATTTAGGTGGTAATTTTGATGGTTTCATAGCTGGTGGTGGGGTTTTGGTTTTAGTCACTTCTTTGTTTTGGTGCTGTTGGTGTAACAAAGCTTTAGATAAATTTGTGTGTATGAAATTCGGTGGACTACGATAAAGTGTTGATGCCGTCGATGATATTTCAATAATTTCATTTTTTTCTATCACTTTTTCGATCTTTTTTGCTGGAGTTTTTGGAAAAATCTCTCCTGGCTTGTCAGATATAGGTTTTTGTTGAATTTTCTTTTCTGTTCTCGATCGCTTTCGCTTTTCATTAACTTTTATTATAATTTGCACTGGAGCCGTATCGTACGAACTACTTGCCTCCAAAGACATATCTTCCCGTTTCTGTTCTACCAGTTCAAGTCGATCAGTATTCTGCGCATTGTCTGTTTGAATTTCAACATTGTGGAATTTATGTTGCCTCTTATTTTCTTCAATAAATAATTCTTTAATTTTTTCTTCCAGCTTTTGTTCTTTCAATTTCAATTGTTTTTCGCGACGATCTAATTTTTTCCGTTGTTTTTCCAAATTTTGTTCGCATAAATTTTCCTTATTCTGTTCATCGCGGTTCAGAAGTTGAAATTTTTCTTTCTCAATATTTTGAACATTTTTCAATACATTCTCCATACTCCGGGCGCTTAACGCATCCGAATTCCTGTTGTTTTCCAATTCTTTCGTTAACAATCTTTTCTGCTGGTTAATTCGCTCTAATAAGTTCATCAATTCTTCCGTTTTCCGATTGGAACGTTTCTCTCTCGTTATATCATCGATTAAATTTTTCGATCGATTATCAACATAGCCCAAGAGAATCGAACTACAACTTTCCGATGAATCGAAATTATTGGTCCATGGCTTTGGCGGTGGTGGTAATCGTTCGGCTGATTGTTGGGCCACATTTAACGAAGATGAAGTTTCAGCAGCAGAATCGACTAAAATGTTCGCATCATTTATGCGTGGACATGTTATCAGAATGGGCTTATGCAGAATTTCTTCAAATCGGTTGTTCATTTTTTGCTGACGATCGCTGGCCATTTGTCGTAGGCGTTCTTCGGAAAATTGTTGATTTGGCTAAAGGGGCAGATAATTGTCAATTTATTTCGAGTTTAAATAACAATTTAGAATTTAATTTAACAAATCCTCATTTACTGCGCACAGATAAAATTATTTTAACCAGATAAATCACGCTGCAGAAAAAATGTTATACATTTAATATGAATACACTGCGCAAAATGGACCTATGAAACAAATAAAGCTTTTGTGGGTGAGCTTTTTATTATTTTTAAAACATTGAATTTGCAAAAAAAAAGAATTATCTTTATCGTCGATCATGAGTTATATATACATCACGAGAATGAGCATTAAATAAATTATACATGGGGGATTGGTAGACATGACATAACACCCAAAAGCTTTGACATGCTTAAATCACATGAAAACGTATTTATTGTTTGTGTCTTCGCTAAAAACTGCTGATAAACGATTAAATTATAACAAAGCGATGGATTTATATATTGGCTGCTATAACACGTTTGAAAAATTTGAAAAAATTTGAAAAAGCTTGTTAAATTTTTTGGGTGTTTGATTGTCATGTCACTTTAACATGTATAGACTCAACTCACTTGCATAAAAGTACGAGCATAATTTTCTTGTTTGGCCAAATCGTCCAGTTGACTGTTCAACAGGTCATAATCTCGTCGTACTCTTTCGCGTTCCAACGTTTGTTGGCATCGTAATTCTGAGGATTTTCTAAAATTAAAAAAAAAACACTAAAAATACCCAAAACTATACAAATTCTCTTAAGACAAACCTAAGTTGTTCCAATTTCTCTAGACGCAATTCATCCAATTTCATTTGCTCTTGTGCCGCATCCATTGCATTTGGCTGCTCTGGTGGTGGTGTGGCCAATTTCTCAACAATATCAGTGGGCAGATCGTATTCTTTGGAAAACCGATTAGCATGATCGTAGAATTGAACTTTTTTCGTATCGTCGACTGTTGTGGCGGAGCTAATTGTTGAGATTTTCTTTTTCGGTGCAGGCGATTTTGGGGCGGATTTTGTGCTTAGCGAAACTGCAGATTTTGTAAATTGTGGAATGTAATGAAATTTCGGTTTTGCACCTGTCGATTTTTTAATTGGTGAAATGGTTTTACGATTTAAAATCGATTTAGTCGTTTGCACAGACGTTTTTGATGCCGGTCGTTTTGGGGATTTTGAAATTGATGTAGTAGGACGAGAAAGTGGAGTCTGCGCTGAATTAGGCGGTGCTGGGGGTGTGACAGTTGGGATCAGGTCTTGTTGAACTACTTTTGCTGCGACATTATCACAAGATTTCATTAATTTGTCAAATTGTTCTTTTGATTGTTTTCGTTTATTTAATAAATGAGAGACTTGTGTGAATGGAATAGATGCGGGAGTTTCGGCAGGCAAACTAATCGATTCCGAAGTGGTTTCTGCAACAAAATCATTTGGATTATATTGCGGTTTATCTGGTTCAGAAGTCTTTATGCAAACATTAATGCCAGATTGTGGGTTGGAATATACAAATGGTAATGTTTTAGGACTGTTTATCGACGAATCGTCAAATGAATCTATGTTTGTTTGTGGTAATGGATTAGGTCGTGTTGGAGCAGTTTTAGCTTGCAGATTACTGAGACTACTGTCACTTGATGTGTCCAATCGGTTTTCATTTATATTAACTGAGGCATAAATATGGGACGGAGGAGCAGCTGGAGATTGTTTTAATTCAGCATTTTGTATAACAGCTGTTCGTCGATTAGCATTGTCACAACTTTTGGATCTATTTGTATCTTGAGTAACTTGTACAGCAACATTTACCGATTTCCTACTGGCTTTTGTTGGGACTTTCTTCTCCGCCAACTTAGCCACAGCCTCCCGCCCTCTTCGCACAGCAATGTTTCGATTTCGTCGCTGTTGTGCCGCAATTAATTTGGCCCGTTCATTTTCAGCCGCTGCAGCCAAATGTGCTTCGCCAACTTTTGACAAGGCTTGCGTATAATTGGCCTGGGCTCTCTTAATCTGTTGTTCTTTCCAATTTTCAATTTCGGCCTCTTTTATTCGTTCGATATTTTTCAATTGACGATTTTTCTCGCGTTGAACTTTCTTCCTCAACTGTGCCGCTATTTCTTTGGACTGTTCCCTCACCTGTAAAATATTTAATTTTTTTTTTAAATGTTTTTAAATACAAAGCACCTACCTGTTTCAACCGCAATTTCTTTCGTCGCTCAATTTCTTCCTTTTTTAAATTATCAAAGTCACATAA
Source organism: Diadocidia ferruginosa (assembly GCA_027564275.1). Lineage (NCBI taxonomy): Eukaryota > Metazoa > Arthropoda > Insecta > Diptera > Diadocidiidae > Diadocidia > Diadocidia ferruginosa. Next base: position 4,841 of record JANSTW010004675.1, on the reverse strand, counting down.
AATAGTCGATCGTTGTTTGGGTTGTTGCTGAATAGAATTACCATGCACATTTATATTTATTGACATTATTGTAATCGTTGTGCATATAAATAAAATTAATTAAAAAAAATTGTTTAAAAATAAAATTTCTCTGCACTATTTTTTGTTTGGTTCAAATATTTTGTGTTTGCGTAGAAAACAAACGCATTTAGTACGATTTAAGCCGATGCCGCGACTTTGACATACGATGACAGTGGGACATAAAGTCGCGCTCATTGAAAAAAAGTGTTGCCACTGCGCATATCCGGCATTTCAAACTTGCAGAAGTTTCTTTCCGGTACGCATCGTGAAATCATTTTACTTTCGAAAAGACGCCATTGGTAAGAAGTCGTAATTTTTTTTCATAAAGTGTTTTATCTGGTATTTGTGCATAAATAATTAAATAAATAAAATGAGTGCTATTAAAGCTGAGCCTTTACCGCAAAGGAATGCTGGTGGTAATGCTATGAAGGGTGTCGGTAATGCTCAAAAAGCTGGCGGAAATGTGCAGAAGCCCGGTGGAAATGTCCAGAAGGCTGGCGGTAATGCTCAAAAGGCAGCCCCCCAACCATTAATCGCAGCTAAAGCTGCAGGCGGACCAGCTGCTACTGCCCCAGTTAAAGCAGAACCTACGCCGATGCAAGTGGATAATGTTCCGTTTAAGAATAATAATCAAGGACAAGGAGGCAACAAACAGTTCAATCAAAATCAGCAAAATCAAGGGGGCAATCGTGGAAATTTTAATCGTGGCGGAGGAGCCGGTGGTAACAATAACAATCGTGGAAACCGTGGCGGTCAAAATCGTCAAAATAATCGTAATAATAATGATGTAAGTACTTTTTGTGAAGAAAATTTATAATTTTCCCTTTGTCATCCGATGTACAAAATGGCTGCCGAAAACAACTCGCTTGCATTTTTCTGCGTCTTATTAAAAATTTATTGATTTTTATTTTAAATTTTAATGGCGTCACTGCGTGTGAAGCCAAATGCAATTTTTAATGAAATTTTTTCAATATAAGTTGTAGAAAAATGCCACGTTGACGGTTTTTCAGCTGCTTTTTTGTACCTAATACTGGATTCCATATAAATCATATTTATCGAGGGGGTAACCACTAGAAAAAAAATTGTGACATGATTTTCGTTAGTGGTTCTCCCCTCCAACGTTTATCGTGTGTTTTTATGGATTTTTTTAACATAACCTAAAATCGTTTTTTTAGGGCAATGATAGTATGGTTAGCGGAGGTGGTAATCAACAAGGTAATAATCAGGGCGGCAATCACCAAGGCAATAATCAGGGAGGAAATCAACAGGGTAATAATCAAGGAGGTGGTCGAGACCGAAATAATCTGAAAGGAAATTACAATCGCAGTAACATGCGTAATGGTCAGGGCGGTGAAGATTTTCTGATTCATCAGAAATTGAACAATTTACAGGGTCCAACACATGATATCCCGACCATTGAACATTCAGAAGTTAAATTTTCTGGTCGTAATCGTCTGTACATTGGTAACTTGACCAATGACATTACCGAAGATGAGCTAAAGCAATTGTTTGAGCCTTATGGTGAGGTGGCCGAGGCATTTTTAAATGCAGAGAAATTCTTTGCCTTCATTAAGGTTGACTATCGGGCCAATGCTGAAAAGGCAAAACGTGAGTTGGACGGATTTGTTCGTAAAAATCGATCATTACGTGTCCGATTTGCGCCAAACGCTACCACAATTCGTGTTAAAAATTTGACCGCACACGTTTCCAATGAACTGTTACATAAATCATTTGAAATATTCGGACTGGTCGAACGGGCCGTCATTATTGTTGATGATCGTGGAAAACCAACCGGTGAAGGTATTGTCGAATTTACACGTAAATCTGGAGCCATGGCTGCCATTCGTTATTGTACCGATAAATGCTTTTTCCTAACCTCATCTCTGCGACCATGTGTTTGTGAATTATTTGAGCACAGTGATGACACAGATGGCTATCCAGAAAAGACGATCAACAAAAAACATCAAGATTTCTATAATTCACGGTCTCAGGGACCACGTTTCGCTGAGATGGATTCATTTGAACATGAATATGGCACCAGATGGAAGCAATTGCACGATTTGTTCAAACAGAAGCACGATGCATTGAAAAAGGAAATGCAAATGGAAGAAGAAAAATTGGAAGCTCAAATGGAATATGCCCGCTATGAACATGAAACAGAATTGTTGAGAAATCGTAAGTGTAAAGAATATTAATTTTTGGATTCAAAATTTAAAAATGTTTTATTTCCCTAGAATTACGCATGCGTGAACAAGATCGCGATCAACGTAAAAGCAATTGGGAAATGAAAGAAAAATTTGCTGATGAACAAAGAATAAAGAGCGAAGAACAAATGCGACGATCACAGGAAGAAATGAATTTGCGCATGTCACAAAAAGAAGAGGAGCTTCGTCGTCGTCAACAAGAAAACACACTTTTCATGCAGGTTAGTTCTAAGCTTCCTTCTTATGCTTGACTTTAATTTTTATTTTATGATGAAACATTTTGGTCCGTGTTTATGAATTTATTTGATTATAATTTTTAAACCATTTCTGAATTATTTTATTAAAAATTAATTTGTAAAAAATACTTGATTCCATTTATTACAAAAAAAAAACTTTCAATTTAGGCACAACAATTAAATTCCCTGTTGGATGCCCAAGAAATGAGTCAATCGGGCGGCAATGTTGGAAACATGGGCAATTTAGGTAATGCCGGCAACATTGGTGGTGGAAATGTCGGAAATCAACGTAAAAATTTCGATGGACCACAGAATCGTGGGCCCGGTGGTAATAATTTCCAAGGCAATATGGGCGGCGTCAACAAACCGGTATGTTTCAATATTTTTATGTTGACAAATTTTTAATTTTTTTCTAATTTTATAAGAAAATATTTTCTAACTTGACAAAAAAGAATATGTTTGCAACACTCTATCACTTGTACTCAGTATAAATTGTCAACAAAAATGTATCTTCTGAAAAATATGTTTAACTAAAAGGTTTTTGAACAAGAACTTGTCATAATTAATGTTGCTGTGGGGGATTTTTTTATTATTCAATTATTAAGTTTGTGTAGGAAAACTGAATCTTTTTTTAAGTATAAGAAGAAAAATATTTAATATTTTTCTGAAGTTATCTATTTACTATGAAACTATATATTTTGAATCTGATGACAAGGTATTATATACGCAGTTGAAGTAAAAAACTGGTAATTTGATGTTTTAGTTGTATGTACAACATTAAACTCTGGGTAACGCAACAAGACCAATTTTATTGATTTTGGTGATTATAAAGTCGGTTTTTTTAATTTTGAAAATGTTAACTAGAAAATATAACGATTTCATACGAACTGGTGTATTTTAAAGGGAAATTTATAGGTATTTTTATATTTTTATGAAAACTCACATAAAACTTACTTTTGATTTAACCTTAACTTTTTTCATATTTTTTGTAATAGAGGTACATAATTATGCCCTAAAATCACTTTTGTTGAACTTTTTGGGGAGTTAGTCAAAAAGAGGGGTTGGTCGTTTTTTACACTTTGGTCCTGTTGATATAAAAAAATCGCATATTTTCATAGTTTTAAGATAAAAATCAATACTAATATATATGAATTTTAGCCAATTCAACATTTTATACATTTATTTAATGGTGCACTGACAATTCCCCAAACGAAAAATCCCCGAAACGGTTAGTTCCCCGATTGTACAATTTTGAGCTGAGAAAGATGTACTCTCCCCTTTAGCTTGTGGTCATGTACAAGATACTTCGGATACTTGAAATTAAATTAATTAAATCAAATTCAAATCTGTTGCTTATGCAAATGGTTTTGTTATTCTGGTGCCTGGATGCTGCTTATCCATTATAAGTAATATTATGAGCAGGGTTTTAGAGCTGATGGACAAATAGTCTATTGATTTCGGACTATCTACGGACCCCAAAAAGACCAGTTTAGTGCTTTTTAGCAAAAAAAACTAATTTTTGTGTGGATACCTCCAAAATGTAGATAGTTCCACACTGACTTTAACCCCAAAGCTAAGTATCTGGCTGTAATTCTGTACTTTTAACTGAAAGTCAAACGTTCAAAAACGCGGTAAGAAGGTTAGCATCACCTTCTACTCGTTTAGAAAAACTTGAGACCAATGAAGATCTGATAGATTTTCACAGCTATTGTAAAACCGATTCTCACGTATGAGTCATTTGTCTGGTGGCCATCATTGGATAAGGGCTAGTAACATAAGAGGATTGATGGAGTTCAACGTAGTTCATTGCTAGGGGTCAAAAACAAATCCAATGGAGTGCTTGAATGTTTACAAACTTGCAATCATGGGACTTAGTTTTGCCATTTTTCATTTTGTCATATTCCTAAGCAGAATCTTCATCAGTTTAGGCACCATCAGCCGGAACTGACATTATCTAGTACCTCTAAATTCTCGATTATTTCAGTAACTGATAAAAAGTTCCCATCATTTTATTGCATATAAATTTTGTAAAAAAATACCTGACAAGTACAAAAGTGTCAAAATTTTTCTGAGACACCATAGACGAGTTTAAGCCATACTGATGATGGGACGTAGGTCTCGAAACGAGTTTTAAGTCCTGAGATTACTTCATTTAATAATTTTTTTTTTTAGAGAAATCATTTTTCTTCTAAAGTTAACAAAAATGTTCAAGGCTGGGCGAAGAAATGTACGCTTTGCCTTGGTCGACCCACTATTTTTTTTTTTTTTTTTTTTGAGAATAGCTTTGCTTTGAATTAGACCGATTAGCCTTTTTTAAAATGTTTAAATATTTCAAATAAAC
>JANSTW010004564.1:0-16087 GCA_027564275.1 Diadocidia ferruginosa | reverse complement strand
AGAAAATTTAAAATCAAAATAGCTTTTGGAAATATTGTATTTTCTTATATACAAAATAAAATATAGTAGAGAAAGTGGTAGATGCAAATTAAAGCAGTAAAACACTATCCTCGCTAGGTACACTTCGCTCTTAACGAAAAGTTAATTTTTTTTTTGAGGTATTATATTGCTTGTCTGCTATATACGAGATGTGTATTTATATTGTAGTAATTAGAATTTTTTTCACATTATTATAATTAATTATCATTTCTTGTTATAATTCGCTGCAGCTTAATAAATCTCAGGAATACACCTAATTTGGACTCCACTGACGACGGGTAACGGGTTAGCCTAGAAATTGTCGGTATGAGTAAAAAACATCAAATTTTTTGAAGGTTCTAGCGTAAGCCAGAGCTACAGGCTCTGGCGAGTAGCTGGAGCCCAATATAGCCATCAAAAATGTGTATATTAAACAAAAAGTTTTTTTGGATTGCCGCCTATGTAAGACTTAAAATAATTTTAAATTATTAAAATTTTAATATGAAATATAGCAAAATTATAAATGTTTACTATTTTCACTTTACAGTGCAAATTTAAAACTTTCGAGATTTCTGAATAAAAACTTTTATTGTTGTGAAAAAATGTTAACCCTGCCGGGTCTCGAACCCATCTATACATTTATTATATATTTATTATTTATTAAAATTAGAAAAGAAAATTGCATAATCCATATATAATTCCATATATAGCTTGTTACATCGATATCGAAGCAGAAGACACAATTGAAAATGATCCAAATCATCAATATTCGGAATGGAGTAATCTACCGGACATTTTACTAGAAGAGATTTTCAGTTATTTAACGATACGTGATCGATATTATGCTAGTTTGGTGAGACATGCACATAAACGGTTTTTAACATACGTCTCCTTATGCCCCTACATAAAAAACAGACTTATGTATAACAAAATTTTTGAAAAAAATCACAATTTTATTGTGATAAAGTAAATTGTAAATTCAAACAATACTTTTTAAAATGAGTACCACGAAGTCTGTTTTTTTAGACAAAACATAAGGAGACATATATTTGAAAAACTTATATTACTATGCGTATATATGTCTCAAGACAAGAATTCAGTTAATTCATTTTTTCTCTCAAAGGTTTGCCGAAATTGGTATTCGTCATTTTATTTACCCCATGTTTGGTCTAATTTTCTAGTGGACGATCACACGTTGACGCAAACGAAATTTAACTACTACTCAGGATGGCAATATATCTTGGACCATTATCGGACGCAGAATTGCTTGCGTCGCATTGGAACCTACATCAGAGGATTGAATTTCCGACCCACACATAGTTTTAATAATTTATATCAATTTATGACCCTAATTTCGTGGTACATGGAACAAGTAGGACATTTTTTTCTAGTTGATTTTATTTTTCTAACATTAAGTATATAGTGTCAGTATAGTTCGTTATAAGTCCGTTGAAAAATACATAAATCAAATATAAAAACATTTTTAGGGCCAATTAAATCGCGAAAGAGATAGTATAGAAATTGGTGACAAAATAAATAGTTTAACGTATATATTTCCCTGTAATATGGCGGCAGCTGATGATCCTGAGAGTGTTAAACTTTTCGGAACAGGAGGTATATGCATATATATAGCGACAAATATTATCTCACAAAAACGCAACAATTTAAAATTTTTCAGGTCAACTTTTGGCAGCTCTAAAACGGCTTCTCTCCTATCTGCCCCATTTGAAAACATTGAAATTAGTTGATCTTATGTTGGACAGATACGATGCAAAACATTTGCTGGACGAAGTGCTGGACTCATGTTGTTTAGTATTGAAATGTTTACATTTAGTTAATGTAACGACTGTGCACTGTCCCATCATGCATATTGGTTTATTTTTCAATTTACAGGTGAGTTAATTTCGAACTTTGAAAACGCATGTTACAATTTTTTTCGGGTTTCTTGACACTATTTCAGAAATCACGGAATTCGAATAGAAATCGTTAGAGAATGTATGAAAACACTATGCGATTAATATAAAACGCTGTTCAATTCGCATTTATATTTTCCATTTAAATCAAAGGATTTAATTTTTTAGAAGAAATTCATTCCTGACTATAATGCTAAGATCAAAAAATGGGCTCGTAAGAGCTGAAATAAACATAAAAACTGCGAATAATTTTATCTTTTTTCGAACATTGATTTAAACAAAATGTAAATATTTGAAAGCAGGCTAATCGGTCTGATTCGCAAAGCAAATTTATTCTCAAATAAATAAATCGTGGTCAGCTAGGGCAACGTGTAATACATTTCTTCGTCCGCCTGAATTCTTATACTTTTATTTATATATACGGTTAGTATAGAATAAATAAAAGCCTTGTATTCGCGATAAAATTTAAAAAATAGAAAAAATTAAAAATATTCTTTTTTACTTTTCTTTGAATTCTAAATCGAAAAATGCAAAAAAAAATTGTCCGTCCGTCCGGCGTCCGTCCTTCCGCACTATAAAGTCACCACAGAAAAGTTCTAGATAAGATACGATCTTGAAATTTGGTGGGGATGGTTTTTTGGTGGCCCTATTATCTGCTATTGAAAATCAAGAATTTTGATTAACAGGATAACATACAAAATAACGGGATAAATAGGAAGAGAATAAAGTCACAACGCAGAAATAGAAAGTTCTAGATAAGATACGATCGTAATTTGAAGATCGATCTTCAAATTTTGTAGGGATGGTTTTTGGTGTTCCCATCGTCTGCTATTGAAAAACAAGAATTTTAATTTACAGGAACGGATAGCTCCAGTCCAAAAAAACGGGATAAATGGGAAGAAAATAAAGTACACAAAGAAATACAAAGTTCTAGATGAGATACGATCTTGAAATTTTGTAGGGATGGTTTTTTGGTCTTCATATTGTTTGATATATAATATGAAATTTTGCTCTTTAGAAAGGAGTAGCTTCCATACAGAAAAAAAAACTTTATAAAAGGGGAGAAAATATATTACACACACAAACTTTAGATATGCCAAAATATAGAAATTTGGAAAGGGTATATTTTGGCGGTATTTTTATTTTTAATAGAAATCAATATAAATAAAAGCATTTTCTACATTTCTGTGTGATAATGGTAATAGATTTTTTTTATATGTGGTTGTTTATCAACTACATCAGATTCCGAGAATATTTTTGTTGGTTATAAGTTGTAATTTATAAAGGCAACCAGATTTTTAATTTACAAAAAAAACATTGGCGGTTATAGAATTAATACTAAATTTTCGATTACTTTTTGGAAAACAATTTGCTATATATTGCCAATATCTCATTCTTAAATAATTAAAAACAAACCATAAAGCATTAGCCGCATGTATAACCACAAATAATTATTATCCATAATATTCATATTTTATGTTTATTTACATAATATATAATACGATAATAATATATACAATATATATTATATACATAGCATAAATTAAATTATATGTGCAGTATTATTATTAAATTTAATTTATACATTAAAATAATTAAACTATACATGTATAGAATTTATGTTTTGGTAAACCTTATAAGTTATGATAATTTGTATTGTATACATCGGCGGACCACAAATTTCAAATAGGGCCCAAAAGCGCTTAATATAATGCAGTCTTATTTATTTATGAAAACAGATCCTTGATATTTTTGAAGTGCAAAAAGTTTTTAACTATATCTTTGGATATCACGCTTTTTTATGAATTAATATGCTTTCCACGTTGTTAAAATCTTTGAAGATTATCATGAAGGTGAACAAAAAATTCTTTGCAGTCTGGTTTTCATGCTGACAACAGTACTGCTATTGCAAATTTTGACTAAAAACTTACAATGTTTATCGTCCTTCTTGATTGTTCCAAACGGGCAGAAACGATATTTATGCAAAAACTACTGAATAAGTTTAATTGTTCATCTTTTTCCGTTGAGAGTTTACGTATTTATACTTAAATCTAATATATTTCAACTATTAATAGCTTGCTATCATATCTAATGGATGTACCACAGGGATCTTTCGGAAACTCTAAGTTTCAACAAGAAACAATTTTCACAACATCATTTCAAAAATAGAAAATTAAAGAGTTTCATATCGCAAATTTCTTCTAAGTTTATAGAAATTCGCTGGACATACAAGATTGTTGTATGAAATAAAATTTTCCAAAAAGAAAACTGCTTAAATATTTTTAAGTCATCCATTATTTTGAAGTTGTCCAATTCTTTGTAAAGATATATTATGGTATGTTAGATGGCAAAAAATATCTCTAAAAAAACTGACAGCAACAAAATTGAAAGGAAATGTCATAAGAATATTAATACATCATAATTCATAACTATATAATATAGACAAATATTTTATATATTATTATGTGACCACATACATTTCTTATCATTTAAAATAAATCTTTTTAATACACATAATAACGATATTATATTATAGTTATATGTTTATAGACATTTTCAGATTTCCTTTTGCATTTTCTATTGTATATTTTTATTATTATATTTTCTTTTTTCATTTGTATCATAATAATGATATAAAAATTCGAGTATTTTCATATAAAAACATAATAGTGGAACATTTCAAACTATATATAGATACAAGTTTAATATATGATAGAGTATATACGATTAAATAGCCATCAGAATTTATATATCAAGTTTTTTATTTAATAAAATTTGCTATAAACTATATAAATCAGTGACAAACATATGTTCGTATTATATTTTATAATATGCATATTAGGGTGAAAATACTGCAATACTTTTCTCAAATATATTGAAGAACATAATTCATATAAATAATAATAATTGAAATATAGACGACGGCCCTTTAGTACCATTCTGCTAAAATTAACATAAAGACTTATGATTCGCTTGTAAAGCTTTGGCAAAGAATCTGACCATATAGAAGAATCGAAAAATCTCAGATGTGTGGTGTTGTACAGAGTTGCTATGCAGAGTTAGTCCGATCGCTGATGAAGTTAATAGATAACAGAAACTAACTTGAACATCGCTGTTTAACCCATATTTTTGAGATAAGATTCACAATACAAAGTTTAATACATGACATAAGTTATAATGTAATAATTATTACCCTGCAGTTATGAAATTAACGCATGTATAAACACAATATGCATTTTAATTACATACAAAAAATCAAATTATATAATTCATATATAATTGCATATGAAACGATTTTAATTTCTTTATCAAATATAGATTGACTTTTCTTATATAAACATTTTGATTGGGTCACCCTAATACAAAAAATATGTTTCTTTTTATGTGTTAAATAATGTCATGTAATTTGATAATAATATAGGCATAATTATAAATGTATAGAGCTATTATATATAGTAATATTAAACGACCAATTAATATTTTCTATATATTTATTAATAATTCTATATTATAAAATAAAATATTTTGATTGAACATATTTATAGGGTAAGAGGATGTTAGCATCAGCCATGGTCTGTAAAGGTAAAACATTGAAAATATTGCGTTTTATTTCAATCTTATATTTCACCGCCTATATGATACCAACAGATAGGGTTCCTCATATAGTAAAAACCCCACTCACTGATCACTAAAAACAATATACCGAGGCGACATGCTGACAACATTCCACATTAAGAAATGGTTTGTCATGAAATAACCTAGTAATGTAGTGGCAAATTATTATTATTAGTTATTATAATGTAGAAATTTCGATGATATACTATGCCATACATTTATAGCTACGCTACAACCAGCAGTCATGTAATTTTGGTAATAATTAAAATATTTATATGTTTTGTGTAACTATGCACTAAAGCATGAATGAAAATGTAAACTTGTTTAATATTTGATGTAAATATAACCGAGAAGTACTAGATATACAACTGTCAAAATGTCAAATTTTATCCACTTGTTCGTACAATACATAGCTGGAATTTAGAACTATTTCGCACACATGAGTAAAGCTAAAGTTTGTTTAACTCAAAGAAGCAGAACAGATAATATTATTAATGCGTTAAAAGGAGAAGGAATATTTTGGCCATAACCAAAATTCATTTGAACTTGGTTGCAGAAGACACATTATTAATACAGGCACTGGATAATATGTAAAAATTAGAGGACGTACAATAAGAGAGAAAGACAATTGGTGGTGGGTGATACCACACCGTAAAAAGTGAAAACTAATCACATAATAAGTGTTGGAAATTGAAGCAAGATAGAGTGTGCGAAAGTGTAGGCAAAAAAGTAATTTATATTTGAAAATAAAAGTATTTTTTTAGTATACCTGGTAAATTTTATACTTTAGTTTAAATAGTTGGCCGATCGTGAAAACAGCCTATACCCTATTTTGTTAAACTATATAGATTTATATAAACTACCGATTACAAATCATTTCTATTTTTGTTATATATTTATGTGCGGGTACATAAAATATATAGATAGTGAAATATACCATACTCAACTCAACCACATCAACTGCATATTATAAAATTATTATAAGCGTTTCAATACAGAATGATATCATAATACATTAATTAACTGTCCGCATATTTAAATATTTTTATGAATTTTGATTATTTTTACCATTTTTCATAACTTGAAAAAAATATAATTGTCATTGGGGAGGAAAGCTGCGGTTACCACATATTTCATTGAAGACAGTTTCCGCCTTTAAGCCTATTCTCTTCTATTCAAATCTACAAAACAGTATTCTAATCTAATTAATATAGTTTTAATTAATTTACTTCTTTCATCCTTTTTTTTCAAATGTTAATTTGAAGAGTGTTTTGCTTGTTTGGTATATAAATTAATTAATATTTTTGTTTTCTAACTTTATGTATACATATTTATATTTTAAAACCCAAGCAAATATTTAGCTAACTAAAGCATTGGCCATATATTATGTATAAACGAACAAATAGAAAATTATTTTGTTTTTATGAATTTGCTGACACATAAACATAAAAATTTATGTATAAACAAAAATAGATAAAATCTGAACAAATTAATTTCTTTGGGCTTTTCACAATTTGTGTGTATATTCTTCTTTTTATATATACAGTAGCGTAGACAAGGGGAGGGGTTTACTAACCCTGAACGTTTGAACCAGAACTTTGGGAGTTCATTTGAAAATTGTTTTTTTTTAATTAGATCTTACATTTTTTATGGTCTTGTACCAAGTACAAAATATAAGAAGTATTTTTGGAGTGCATTTAATATACAAATATATATATCGCTACTTCCATGCAAGAACATCATAACTCGGAAAACGCAACTTTCAGGAGGGCAATTTTAAGTTTTTCGGTTTTTTGAATCGTTCGCATTTAAAAACTAAAACATATAATTAAATGCGGTTTTTTCCAAAATATATTTTTTATGTTCAAATTAATTAGAAAAATTATATGTTGAATAAAGTTAATATATGTTTTAACCTGGAATTTTACAGGATATGCAGATTTTTTCAGGGAACAACCCTGTATCATTAATTTATTTTCCACATAACTCGAGTTATGATGTTAATATAGTTGGAAGTAGCGATATATAGACGCCCGCAATCTTTTTTGTTTTAGGGATCAAAAATAGTCCATTGGCATAGATCATAGATGACAGAAATTTGGAGTATGGATTTCTTATTATCTTCAGATTTTTGTATTTTGTCTGATATCCGAAAACCACACATAAAAAGAACCACATATGCTAATTTATTTTGTTATTTATGAAAATGTTGATGATTTAAAATCTACGCCCAAACATTTTGTGTAATATAAATTTATTTTAATTACTAACAAACCCCCCTCCCCTCACTCCCAATACTCCTGGCAATGCCACTGTGTCCATTATATAAATAAATTATTATCAACTGAATATATTTAAAAAAAAAACGTACGTATACAAAGGATTTATACAATTTTCCTTTTATAAAATGTCTAAATATAGAACCATAAAGGATATATGAATTTATATATTGATCAACTCAGACAACACACACTCATACATATAGTATATTAATTTATATAAATATACCATATGAGGCAAAATTTAAACAACCACATTTATAATCTTTTTGACCATCTATATTTTCTCGTTTTCCTCTCTATATACGTAGTCCCATACAAATTACTTATCTTTTCAATGCCTCATGGAATTCAAAGGTAACCCATTTTTTATCCGTTCACATTTTATATGTAACAAGTTCTATACATAATAGTCAATGTATGTTTATATATTTATAATATATATTATATAATATATTATGCGATGATGTTGATGATGATAATTATTTATCTACCTAAACACAGCCCACATTGTAGCAAATGGAAAATTATATTTAGATATCAGTATTATATGTTGATAAATTTCCATGATATCCGGTTATAATTATATTAGTTTTTGGAAATGCGTGCAAATTCATTGAACAATATTTGAACAAATTTCTTTGGTTTATACACAGAATATAATGTTCTTATATATATAGGGTGATTCATGGGTTTGCGCAAAAACATTTCAGGAGTATTTTACTCCTTTGAGACCAATTGTACTTCTTACGTCTCCAAATGCAAATCTATCTATTTGTATGAAAATGTACTGCTTTGGTAATAAATTAACCAATATTCATTTTTGACAAATAGGACGTTTACTTATATTTTGTTATATTACTGTATATTGTGGCTAAGAAAAATTTATCATAGCCATAAAATATATACCATTCGTTAGCTATCTTTTTAACTGTGTATTGTGGCAACAAGCAAATGCACTGGAAACTCTCCCCACAAGGGATGCCATTTTTTATGAGGTAAGTTAAAAAATTCTTTAAAATCATCGGGTTTACAGTTGGACATTTTTGTGTACGGTTTTTACAACAACAAAAAATTGCTTTATTTTTCAATATTAGGCAATTTCTGATGCACTACGAACTCGCTTTCCCCAATTCTATTTTTTATGCGGTTAAACAGAAAATTTTTTTGTTTACTTGAATCGTATCCGTTTTCACAAAAAATGTATATTATAATTTCTCGATATTTCGCAATTTCTGCAAACTTACTTCCCACAAGGGATGCCATTATTCATGCGGTTAGCCAGAAATTCTATATGCAACCAGGCGAGTTTTCAGTAAATTTAGCTAAAGAGGAAATTTTCGTTTACTTGAAACAATTCCGTTTTTACATCAAAAACAAAATACTGTACCATTCGTTATTTTTTATTTCTGTATAAGTAGAAATTGTAAAATTTTGTGTAATATTTAAAGTAACTTTGTCTAAAATTTGTTTTCCCATCTATACCTCCACGAAATATTGTGCGTAGTGCGTACCCATGAACCACCCTGTGGCCTGTACTATGTATACTTTAATCTTAATACATTACATTATCTTCATCATATGTACATTATTATTTATTATATGAAATATACAAAAAAGGACCCATTGCACGAATATATGAAACACTTTCATTATATAACCATCATAAGTATATACGCAATAAAATACAATGACGAACATTTATTTCAAAAGGAAAATCTTTGTTTATATTTTAATTATCTAAAAATATATAAATCATATACACACGATAAGAGGCAGCAATGTATATGATGCGATGTTGTTTCCTTTATATAGATGTGCGAGATATCATTTCAGGATTACCGCAGATTATAAGCAATAAATGAGATAGAAAAATGTTTGCAAATTATCGTCTTTATTATATTTATAAAATTATAAAAATAACTCATCTTTATGTAGAAAAAAAACATAATAATTGGTCTCTAATAAAATATATTCTTTTTAGAATTTTACAAGAAATGACACCCACACAGGAAACAAAATATCGTAATCCGACATATAAAAACTTAAAGTTATGAAAACAATCAAGAGCAAATCCTACATTATTTTTTGCTGCGAATTTTTACGGTATACGGATTAATTGCTAATTAATTGAATAATAAATTAATAATATATCATAAATTATGGTACATAATGTCATCACCATTTGAATTCATATATAAGATCAAGACACTTATAAATAAGAGAAATAACTTACAAAATCAATAAATCACAAGTCATTTCGGAATGTTTATTAATTTCACTTTATCTTTTCAATATGTTGTCAGGTATTTATTTTGAACTTTTGAAGATTATACCTTATACACGGCCGCTATTTTATGAGCGAAATAAAAGAGTAATAAGAAGGAAGATGAGATGGAAGAAGAAAAGAAAAAGAAGGAGAGGTAAAATAGAAGGAAAAGAGAAGGAAGATGAAATGGAAGATAATAAGAGAAGAAAAAAGTAAAGAAGAAGGAGAGGAAGAGAAGAAAGACGAAAAGGAAGAAAGGAACAAAATAAGAAAGAATAGAAGAAAGAAAAGAAAGAAAAAAAGGAATAAAATAAGAAATAGAGGAAAGAACAGAGGGATTTTAGCGAGGAGTACTCACTGGAGGAAGTCCTGGGAGAACCTCATCTATAAAAGTCATGGAAGTCATGAAAGTCAGTTGGACAAATATTTTTTAAGTGATCACCCCCTCGGATTTTAGTGCGACGGCCGAAGGTGATAAAATGTCCAAAGACAAGTAAACCCAGCATTTCCGTAATTCTGAAGGTTTTGAAACAATCTTTTTAGAATTCCCAGCACTGTCACTTATAAATTGTAATAATTATATACCCAAAACTCTTTTACCCATTTGTAAAATGGCAAACAAAACATTAAATTTTTAACACATAATATTTATCTACTTGCAAAAATAAACCAACCATTTTTATGACATAATTTATTTTATTATCTCCATTAAACATATAATTCTTTTTTTTTGACTCTGCGAATCGCGTACCCGCATGCATGCATATAGAGAAAATTATATTATATCGTTTATTATAAAATAGAAAACAAAAAAAAGTGCCACTTTTTTCAAGCCTGCGAAAATTTATGTGACCATAAGCAATTTAAATCCAAAAAACATAAATGTCAGTTACGCATTTCAGAGCTTTGCGGAATATGTATTTAGGTATATATGCTGAAGATGATATGAGGTTTTTTTTGTGGTTCGTGCTTCTATTCTAATCTGTAATAAATATAAAATATATATTTAATGTTTATGTGTGCGGGTATAATAGATGTGGTGTTATACACAACACTATACATAAACTATAACAGTTTTTCAGATTATAATGGGGATTTGTTTTTTTTGGGAAAATATTGAAAAGTTATGAGAGAGAGAGAGAGAGAGAGAGAGAGAGTATCATGGCTAGATTAAACTTTGGGTTTCGGTCCCTAAAACAACATGGGGCAGTTATTTTTTCACTTTTCAAAATTTAGTAAACATATTCGGTGACATGATATAACACCCAAAAGCTTCCAAAATTTTAGTGGTATTTAGCTTTTGGGCTGTCTTTGGATAATTTATGATATTATTTTCTGGATAATATCTAGTTTACTGATGCAGGGAAATTGGAGTTTATCCCTTTAAGGAGAGGTGTAGGAAGGGTCAATACAATTTGTTTTTGACAATTATGTTTGAGTATTGAGTACCCATTCGAAATAATTGTGACACCAAATGTATAAACGTGTTGTATGAGAAAATTACAAACATTACATTTTGATGATCATATTAATTGGAATAGTAAAGAAAGAATGACAATTTGGTTATAAGCTTAACAAAATTGATATTATCATCAGATGTAAGGTCACAGATTAGAGTCGGTTGCAAGACTTCGAAATACTTTGAGATGACTGCGAAGGTTTACGACAAGGTGACCTGTTAGCCACACTTCTGTTTATTATTGTTCTTGAAAAAGCAATAAGAAACATGGATGTCTATACAAGCAGTACTATTTTTACGAAATCATGTGAACTATTGGCATATGCACATAAAGTTGTCATAGTTGGAAGAAAGTTAGTGTCTGTATAAGAACTGCTATATTGCGGAGTTAAAAATTGGGGCGAAACTGCTTGGTTAAAGTAAATGAGGATAAACCTAAGTTGATGTTGATGGTATCAGATTTGGCAAGAAATATCACGAATCAAACTGTCACTTTAGAGAAAAGATCGGTGAAGTGATGGATAAGTTCATATAAGTAGGATCTATGATCAATAGCACGAATAACGTAACAGAGGAAGTTAGTCGAAAAATAACATCATCATCATCATCTCAGTCTTTACTTCATAGCGTGGAAGCATAGGGCATCAACAAATAGCTTCCAACGCACTCGATTTCTTCACAGATCTTGATTGGAGATCACGTTTGGATAGAATATTTAAAAAAATAAAACAAATTGCAATCAATGAAAATTCCTGTTTCCAAAAAATAACAATATTCCAATGACATTGAGTATTACATGATAATAATAAAATTAATATTTTCTTAATTGTATATTCGGCATTTTTTGACCGTATGTCAATATTTTTTGACGTGATTAGTTTAGACAATTTTTTGTTAGTCCTTTCTAGTGGAGAAACATGCCTGTGGTTTGCCACATAATTGGTCTAATTATTTCCATTTTTATTCATTCAACTTATACACAGTGGCGTATTATGGTCTTTGCGGGGGCCCTAGGCAAATCCAAAATTGGGAACCCCCTGATCAGGTTTGATTTTCGTATATAGTAAAAAAGGTAACAAATTTTTTTCTAAATACATATCTGTATTGTCCTTTCAATCGTATAAGCAACAGTAAGCACATTATTATAAACGTATCAGCGAAATAATAAAATACCGTTAAATAGACATTTTATTATATATAGGTGCCTCCTTGGCCTTTGAATTTGTATCACAAAAATATTTTTTGACTATTTAATAGAAATCTGCAGTTCCTTTTCATCGGTTTAACTAACAGAAAGATCAGCTTTATACATGCTTTAAATCAACATTGACGCGCAGCGAAATTTTTTGACATCAAATATCGTAAAACACGAAATTTTGAAAGTTTGGGTCCCCTTATGTCTTGCGAATTTGTGGGTATATTTCAAATAACTAAAAAATGTATTTAAATTAAAAATGTTTGCAAATAATATGATAATTTGGGGGCCCTCTTGAGTCGGGGCCCTAGGCATTTGCCTAAGTGGCCTATAGGGAAATACGCAGCTGCTTACACATAATTATGTTAACTTTTTTCTGATCTGCGATTACATATTATAATATAAGAAATGCCCAAATATAGTAATTATTTATTGAATTAAATTACCCGCACAATGAAATTAGAAGCTTATTAAATTAAGGAGTTTTTAATGTACTTTCAGTTTTTTTTATAATAATTATACGGCCGCGAATTTCAAACTAATTGCACATAAAAAAATAATAATTATTCCATAAAAGCTATAAATTATGGATGCGCGTATACAAAGAAATTGAATTTTTTTTGGCCATTTCAAAGAAATATTTTTTACAAGTGTTAAATTAATAACAGTCGTCAGCACATAATATTGCGTATATATTCGTTGTGTGGTGGTTATAACCGGAAAATATTTCTTTTCTTTTTGTTTTTAATTTAGGGTGTGTTTTATTATTTTTTTTTTTTTATTTACTTTCAAACCCAATATATTTACGGTTTTTTTTCTTCGGTCTTTTCCATAAAAGTTAGGCTGGAAAAACAGTTTGGAAAAAATATATCTTTAATAACACTTGTGATTTATATTTTTATTTTTTCTCAATTTTTTATAAAATATATACACAATATATATTAGGATGACCATTTTTTTTTTTAAATTTAGTTTTGTTAGTCTCACTGCTTGAAAATATAGATGAAAAACATTCGTATATGCTTCAAGTATTATTAGGCCGTACTTTAATAATTCTTACGAATTATTAAATTGAATTTATAATTTTTTTTTTAAATCTTTGCAAATGTCATTGCATTCACATTTCAGGATCGTCACTAAAATCAGTACCGTGCCATATGTAACTACTCAGGTTGCCTAGAAATATGCAATGTGGTTTATGCAACCGACAAAAAAATAAATATATGAAAAATTATATTTTTCTTAAAATCTATTAATTGATTTGATTAGTTGGTTATTTTGGTACCTATTAAATAAAAAAAAGTTTAATTTTTACAATATTTATTGAAAATTCCATATAAAACCAAAAAAATTGTCATGTCTCATAAGCGACCTCTAAATAATGTCAAATTTTTCTAATAAAAAATATCTTTGTAGTTTTGGAGCAATGCGAACGTTTTAAGCCTATAAGAGCTAGTTTAAGTTGTAATTAGATTTACCTCCTCTATGTTTGGCTGCCATCTTAACATACGTGTTTATGTAAGTTTTTCCGCAAAATAACAAAACATATAAGAGAAAATTCCTATACATATATGATGTTACTGCTCTGTGTTTTTTATTTATTTTTTTTTTTGTTATATAGGCTAAAATATATAGGCTTTTTTATTAAAGCTTTCACATACATGCGATATGTGTATTGATTTATGTACACAACAAACAAAATTTAACCCACAAAGTATATACACTGCGTATAATATTAAAAAAAAAATATAATATATGCCATCAGGATCTGTACATCAGCTAGTAGCATTATAAAGAGATTTCACATGTGTGTATGATATGATTTGTCCTTAGGACTTGTAAAATATTATCTGCATATATACATTTTTTGTTTTGTTGGGAAAAAATTGTTCGGATTATTTTTTGATAAAATATTTGCAAGTTTTTATTGGCAAAGAATTAAATTAAATTTTGTTTTTTGTTTATATTTTGCGCGGGCCACCGGTCTTGTGAAAAAAATGTATTGTGGAAACACAATGTAGAATCTAATTCAAACTTTTCAAGCCTATCTTAATTTAAAAAAAAAACCCCTAAAAACAATGAATCAGTTTATTTGAAATATAAATACTTTAGAAGTCAGTAGTCACAATCGTATGTTGATTGATTTGTTGACCGAATTGCCATTTGCCTTGCACTGAAATTGCCTTGCACCGAAAACGCCTAGAGGTCATCAGTGTGTTTTAAAAGGGCAAATTCTTTTGTCAGTATGGCCATTTGATTTCAGGCGAGACATGTGATCCTAGAGTTTATCAGTGTGTCTTAGAAAAGCAAATTAATTTGCCGGTGTGCCATATCGGGCCAAACATTTGATCACTTTCAGTGCAAGGCGATTCGGTACAAGGATATTCAACAATTAGGCAATTCGAAAGTGGGGTGCGATCCAACCCCACTTTCTTCTATTTATTATTACTTAAGGTGGAAGTAAGGTTTATGATTTTTTTTTATTTTTATTATTTACTATTAATTAATTAATTAAAACATATTAAGATTATTATTTTGAAGTCGATTGGAGTATATAGCTAACGAAAGTATATGGAGTTGTAATTGTAAGTATGCCGATGCTTGTTGCATATAGGTAACTTAACTTTTAAACACGTTTTTGTCAGTTGCATGTTTGCAAAGTCGGTTCCAATCGTACTTCAAAATCTACTGAACCGATCGTTTTAAAATCTTAAAAATTAATCAGCTCATCTCTTCAAATTTGTTTTTGAAAATTTGACAGAAATTTGTTTAAATATTATATTTTAATATAGCAGTTTCGGAAATAAATATATAATAACTGTTTATTAACGAACATTTATCAAAAATAGACCTTTTTATATCGAATTAAACTTTTTCCCCTCTTAAATACTACCAACTTTGGTTTTTCACCATACATATCTTGATTGGAGGTTACTGATTTAATATACGATCGATTTTATTCTTATTTTTATTCGTTCAAATTTCGATTCACTCAGAATTTAGCAAAATTTTGGTACGGTTAAGTTTTTAGTGGTCCCGTACTCTGGAATTGCTTTTGATGTGTCTGGTGCACATAATTTCATCAGTATTAACGAGTGATATATATATAATATCTATATATATTAGAGTGGTTTTTTTTTGTGCAAAATTTGAGATCAATGGGTTAACGTTAACCCGTGCCCCATCAGGGGTAAATATTAAAATTTCGGTTTTTTTAAATTTAAGGGTTAACGGTTGACATTAAAGGGTTAACATGTATTAATGACCTAAATTATTTTTTTATGGCCGAACTTTCTTCTATACATTATAATTCTCTATCTCGAGAAATAGATGTACCTT
>JANSTW010004453.1:0-16087 GCA_027564275.1 Diadocidia ferruginosa | reverse complement strand
TACTGTGTGTACCGCATGTAAAAATTGGTTTATAATCCGAACAAGCATATAAAATGTATATAGGTCTGCGCAGACCTATACAAAAATTTTCGGGGATTTTCGGTTGTCGGCTGAAAAAAAGTATGAACCAAAAACGAAAACAGTCTGTTATCGTGCTAAAGGTCTGGCTAGACTTAGTTGAGAATCCTAGGGTTAAGTTTCAAAGCTATAAACCGCACCAAAAAAATGTAGACAGATTTTTATATGCTAAGGGTCTGAAAAAAGTATGAACTAAACACGAAAACAGTCTGTTATCGTGCTAAAGGTCTGGCTAGACCTAGTTGAGAATCCTAGGGTTAAGTTTCACAAAAAAAATGCAAACTCAATAAATATTTTTTTAAAGATTTCCTAACAATAATATGACATCATTTATTATTATATAGCAATTAGCAATATATAATATCTATACCTAGTTTTTAGTTTACAAGAAATTCTAGAATATATACGACGTTATCTCTCCAAAACGAAAATATTTTTATTAGAAATAATCGCGTTGCTTCATAAATCACTATAATATAATCTTGAATACCTAAATAATTCTTGTTAATTTTTCTCCGCAATATTACAAAAATTAAGTTAATTTCTAGTATATTCAACACACTAAATAAAAAGAAACAATTTATGTATATAACTTTAATACGATAAAATAATATCTTAGAATTCCTCTCACATATAACTATTAGAAAAATATTATTTCAAAACCGCATTTCATATTATTATTTTATATTTTTATAGACTAGACATTCAGGCGCATTTTCTTTGCTTATATAGATATAACCAACTATAATAATATCCATAGAATTTATTACCAAAAATTGTTATTGTTTTAAATTTATTAATTTTCTTTAGTTTTTCCTACATAAATAAAAATATAAGTTTTGTCAACAAAATAAATTACCAATACTTTTTCTTTAATAACACAGTGCAACACATAAAATGTAAACAAAATTCTGACTTCAGTTTTTGGAAGTGTACACCCAAACTAGCAAAACCCTATTTGGGTTTTGATAGTTTAGTTCGAATTTTTTTTTATACCGTTATAAACTTTTTTGAAAAAAACGAGTTGAAAATTGGTTTTTTGGAAGTAAATCCTGAAGAAAGCTGAAATTTTGGTGTGAAATTCCTTACAATTTCCAAAGGAACTATAAGGATCGTTTGTTTGAGGTTATTGCAATGTTCAATAAATTACTCAAATTGATGAGGAAAACATTTTTGTCAAATACAATTATTATAAAAAATAGGCACGGTTTGTAAGTTATGGTCGAAAATGTGAAAAAAAATCATTTTTTTGGGCTTTCTAGACTTTAAACATCCCGAAAGAGTGAAAATCGGGCCTCCATATGTAAACAAAAGTTGAGTATTCTGGTGTAAAAAATATTTCGCTTAAAGATTCCATTGAGAAACTTCTAATAATTTACGAGATATAGCCGTGGAAATCTAAATCTCGAATCTTTGGGTGGGTACCACCAGAAACTGAAGTCAGAATTTTGTTTACATTCAAAGACTTGAAAAATGTTGCACAGTGTAATATTGATTTTTTTATTTTATAATTAACTTTTTTAAATTTTTTGAAAATGACGAACCATACAGTTCTAACTAAATTGAAATTACGTATCAGATAGAACTGTATGGTTTTCATGTCGCGAAATATAAAATGTAGTTTTCAATATATTTATGTCATAAGACGTAAGAATATTTATAAAATTGCAATCTTCTGTTTCAATAATAACCACGTCATAAGATCGGTTAAAAATTATTTATTATTAGATACCAGTAACGAATACTCCATATATGTCATGCTTCCGTTACAGTAAAACAAATATAATAAATGCATTTATTAAATATCTTAAAATATATTCTCACATTCGTAAATTTAACGTTAATACACTCAAACAAAAATTTATCAAACACACTGTTTTGTCAAAAAAAAATATTGACAAACTCATTATATGTAAACCGTGAAAATGTCGTTAACATTGTTTTGTGTGCCATAGTATGTTTATTGTAAAAGGGGCCAGGCTCCATTAGATAAAAAAATACTATATAGTATATAATTGTTATAATTGTAGTTTTTACGATCGTTTTTGATGATATAAGTATGATTTTAAGACAGGCTCTCGACCGGTCGAGAGCCTGTTTTAAAATCATACTTATATAAACATAATGTTTTAAAATGTTTGCAAAGTTAGGTTCCCAAAATTGTTACCATTTTCATAAATTAAGTTGAAGAGATTTTTCGATCAACTTCAGGACAAGAATTTAGAGACTTGTTTTATTTTGCAGTTTCAACTTATAAATTTATTGGTTTATACAGCCTAATTATACAAAAGCTCGTTATAGTATTTCTCAACTTAGTTATAAATTTATTGGTTTATACAGCCTAATTATACAAAAGCTCGTTATAGTATTTCTCATAACTGTCAATGGAGCTCCTTAGCCCTTTCGAAAATTGGAACGAAGGTCCAAAATAGTCAGTTGTGTAATTTTTTATGGGCACGGAGTTAAACATATACAGAGTCATCATCGTGTTTTTTTTACTCTAGAGCGAGAGAGCATGGCGAGCATTTACAGAGACGTTATTTGGGGGGAGGTAGGGAATGCTGATTTTAAAAACAAAAATGTCATGTGAAAGACTGTGCAATTTAATGCTAATTACAGTTGAGAATGAATTGCTAAACTATTTTAATTTGGATGATTTAGTCAATGATTTCGCAAATATATATGCGACCATGACAATATCCATTAATTTGATTTTCTATAATAGTTAATTAACTTAACGATCATTTAAATTTGTTTTGAAATAAAAATAGGGGTATTCCTAAGATTTATTTAGCTGCAGCGAATTATAATAAGAAATGATAAATAATTATAATAATATGAAAATATAATTTCAAATTACTACAATATAAATACATCTCGTATATAGCAGACAAGCCACATAATACTTCAAAAACATTCACTATACATATATGATATAATATACATTATATGCTATACAACAATATGTATTAATATAACATGGAGTAATGTCCATCGATAATATATTAACCATTGTAAGTTTTTACAAAAATTGTAAGGAAATCTTCTATGAAGGAAGTGAATGTTTTTTTACGCCTAAAAACTATTATAATAAAATATTGACTTTTTTTCGATCGTGAGTGTCAACAAATTTTAAAATTTAGGAACATGCTGATGCTAAACGATCAATAAATTTGTTATCCACAATATTGTTTCTACAAAAAAATATTTTCCTTAGTTCTCCACTTTTACAATAAATTGTTGCCGATATTTATTTGTTTTGATTTATTTTATTATTTATTTCGTGTATCAACATCACATTTTCTTTAAATTGGGATTTTATTGGCTTTTGATTTGGAAAATTGGACATGAAAATTCACTATATCTGCTTTTGTCTTTCAGCAAAGTATTCAGGTAAGTATCTCTCTTTTCAATTTCTCGATAAAAATTTATCCACACAATAAATTGTTCTATAGAAACCTTACATAATAATAATTTTTTTTCTGTTGCTTTATCAAATTTAGAATCGAAATGACAATTTTACATTTGTGGGCCGATTTAAAAGTTTCTAAATTCTTTCATATTAATATGTTTAATTACGATAATATATTATATTTTGACTACTTTTATAGGTTCTATTTATTTGCATTAATATCACAATATTTTATTCAATTTCTTTTTAAAAAATATTCTAACAGCTAGTTTAACAGTAACCCTCTTATTTTAATTTAAAGAACAATGAATTCACAAATTTGTGTAAACTATTGCAGAACTTTTATAAAAAGTGAATGAGTTTAAACAAACATTCTTTTTTTATACAATCATGTTTTAAATTATTAAAAAGTTTATTTTAATATAAATTTGCATAAAAATATTCTTAATTATCATGCTAATTTGAAATATATATTCTTATATATTTATTTAGATATCCTTATTTGTAAGAAGCATAATTACTTTTCTTGCATAAATATTTAAAACTAATGAGTTTTCTAACATTTAATGTTAAAAAGTATCGTATTATATCATAAGATAACTTTTAAAATTAAAAGTTTTCTGAATACTAAAAAGTAATATTCGCAGACAGAAATAAAGCCAAAAATCAACGAAATTTAGCTTATAGATTATATGTGGAAACATCTATGACCTATGTAGTACATATACAGTATACATTATCTTGGATATATAGAAACATCTTATATATAGATTAAAATGATTTTTTTGCGTTTTATAGACTCCTTAACCGTCAGTGAACAAAGAGTTCAATACCGAAAAAAGAGAAACAAGAAAACGGTCCCAAGATTTTTTAAATTTGACTTTTTGAATTTTTTTTTTGAAAATAGAAGAAAAAAAATGAACAACTTTATAATACATAAAGTATTACTTAAATATTCAAAAACAGGCTAATCGGTCTAATACAAAGCAAAGCTATTCTCAAATAAATTAGAGTTGGCCAGGGCAAAGCGTACCTTTCTTCGCCTAGCCTCAAAAATTGGTTTCTTAAAAAAAACAATGTATTTTAAAAACAAATATTTCATGAAGTAAACTATGGAGTTTACTTCATAGATTATTTGTTTAAAAAAAACATGTTTTTTTAAAGGAAATAATCGGCACAAATTAAAAATTTCCAGAAGTGTTTTTTTCGGAATCAAGGAGATAAAATTGCTTCTGGAATTTGATTTGTCTTGAAACTGTAGGTCCCGAATTTGACAGACAGATTCAACATAAAAGTGACACACGTGGTATCAAAACGGCATTTTAATGCTAATTGGGATTCTGAGGAAGAATCGCCACTTTAACCAACCAACCAAAGGAAATTAAAAAAAATGTTGAATTTTATTCGTTAATATATTGTCCTTAAATTATTTGAAAATTAAGTAAATTGACATAATAATAAAATTAATATGAATTTATTTCTAAAAAAATCACGATTTTATATATATAAAAATAGCGCTTTGTACACAGCCGACGTCATGCGACATAGTCGTGAGAAAAAGAGACAGACAAAATATGCGCAATATATCACTTTATAAAGTCATAGTACCATGAGTACCACCAAATTTATTTGAACTAGCGAGCCTAGATGTATTATTAGAAATTTGTATAATTCGGGTGGACAAATGTTTCGATATTTTAGGTACCAGCCATTCAGCGCTTGTATTAGTACCATTTCATATAGAAATTGTTGTTATACCATAAAGACTCACTAATTTGAACTAACTGGTACACTTTATACGCGACAATACGATGAAAACAAAATTCAGCAATGAAACACAAGCAACAGTACTGCAAATTTTATATGTAGATTTTGCGCGCCCTATATTGCAATCTTATTTTGTTCCAATTAAAAATTTGAGTTTAGATAAATGTAATATTTAATTTCAGACGTGTCATATTAAAAGTAGACATACATATATTATATATTTTTTGCGCCCTGTAAAAAGATAAAATGATATTTGCGCCTTTATTTTATTTTGCGCCCGGTTAAGCTGTGCCATTTGAACATATGGAAGGACAGGCCCTGTATGGTCGTTCAGATTACCATGGGGCAAGAGTTTGTTTCTCAAATATTTAACTGTAATAGATTTGCTGACAATTTATTAAAAATCAGTATACTCTTTTCATTGGTATATTACTAACCGAAAAAAGTATAGAGTTTCTTTAGTCGTATATAAGTGAAAAGATATTATTATATAAGGACCAAAGTAAATTTGCCGCGCAGCGAAACTTTTTTGGAAAAATATGAAATTGTAGTCTTTCACCTAATATTTTTGTTCAATATAATATGTTCTTGCTGAAGAATTCTTGGGTCCTCTTTTCTTGCCCCCCCCCAAATGAAGTCCCTGATTTTATAACGTCATAAAAGTGTAACCACATGGTCACATTAGGAGAATTCAGGTTGACACGAAGACACAGAATGAAAAAATGGATAAATTAAAGATTTTTGTAGTGCAAACTTAAGTGGGGGTATATCTCCTTTTAAAATGGGAGGGCTTAAGTTAGTATGAAAAATATCGAAATATAATCATTTATAGGGGTTGTATGATGTCAAATAAGGGTTTTAAAATGCTAGGGGGTTTAATGAAAATATTTAGCTGGAATATGTGCTAAGGTTCAAATTTTGATTTTTAATAATAATAAATAACAACTAAATTCAAAAAAAGAAACTTTTCCAGCCTCCCTCTTGCTATGAAATTTTTCAATAGTCCGTAAGTATTGCGTTTCTGCATTGCTGAAACTACTTTGTTACATTTTAATGTAACACATTTTATGTGTCTTTCCAAAGAAATGGAAAATTTCGTACATTATTCCAATATGATACATATTAGGTAAGATTTTTTAAGCATTGGTCTGTGATGTGATGACTGTTCAACTGAAAAATATTATCTGTCTATTTCAACATTTATCAAAGAAAGATCAACAACTACAAATTTGATTAAATTTATCAACTTTTCGATGAATCGAGTCCAATTCTCAGGTAGATATAGTAACCGATATCAGTAAAGCATTTGACAATCGACAGATTCGAATCGATTATTAATTAAACTTGAACAAATCGGTATTTCACTCATCCTTGCTTGATTGGATTCCTTCATATTTGCCGCGAATCGTTTGCATGATAAATTATTGTGATGTTTATCTGAAATTTAAAAAAGTAAAAAAATGCAGTCATTTAGGACCACTTTAATTTATTTTGTCTTAAAAATGTTTAGTTTTGAAAATGTTAATTGCTGCATGCGGATTTAAAAATGTATATTCGCTCATTTATAATATAAACAATGCTATTTAAATACTTTCACAAATTGGTGTGATACAAAACTGCTTAAGTTTGAATGTATAAAAGTGTGTTAGTTTGTCGTTTCATAGTAAAAGAGTTCTAATTATCTATGATAACAGCATTGGCCATGACGTTTACCTTAACCCTCCTTTGCGGTCTAGTGCAAATCACGGTTTAGGGTAAAATACACTATATATTTACAAGGAAAATATTGATTTTAATAAGTTTAAAATAAAATATTGTTAAGATTTTTTTTTATAATCTTTGAAAATATTGAACCTAATAGTATATAAATAATATCTCTTGTCCGTTACGCTAAGACAAAGAAGCATGGGCATTGGGCATACACAAAATATGTCGCACTTATTTCGATTTTCGATGTCACGAAGTCATGGGTTGGCTAGATTTACAAGTACCTTGTGCGTTGTGCATTCCACTCCTATGCCTTCTCACTATATTAGTATACACGAATTTCACAGATTATGTTCAATACAGCTGCATTTATTTCATTGCTATTTGGTACAACAACTATTCTTCTCCACATATCTTCATTTGATATAATTTATGAATGGATTTTTTTTTTAATTCTTCTCAAATATAGTTTAATTAATATAATAATTAATATATTAATTAAACTATATTCTCAAACCATTGTTGTGCCATAGTGAATCCTTGAATTAATAATGTATGTCATTTTCCAAGACGGACACAATTCGTTTCGAATATTCTAATTTTAAATTTTGTGAGAATAGTGGGGACCTCCGAATGTTGTTCAATATTTGGAAACCTTGCTGCATTTTAAGATCCGGTTTAATAAATGTTGGTTCCGCAATCTCTTGAAATATAGCTTCCATAGTATTGGAAAACTCATTAATTTGTTCGCTTCCAAAGGAAAGAGTACAATGTGTTATTGTAGTCAAACGAAACAGTTTCGCCTTTCCATAGTTTATTTTTCAACCATATATAAGTCGGCACATTTGACAAGTTCGCGTAGATTCGTGTCCATACCTTTCCTTGAATGTGACAATGGACCGATATATGATAGATAAGAATTTGATTACTTACATCGATAATCGATTTAATAGTGGTCGTATAAATAAGGATGAAGTGAAAATAGCTTACGTATAGTAATGAAGTGATGGTGTTGGTTGAAAATGTGGATGAAAATGATAAATACCACGTCCTTTATTCAAACAAAAAGATGAATGCAAATACCTCATCATTCCTAAATCCTAATTCAATTCGCGTGATTTTATTCCTCTCCAGCTTTGGACAATGATGCAGCAAAAATCAATGAAGAAATCCTGGCTATGACCCCAATGATGGTGATGAAGATGAAAATGACACCGATGACTTCACTGACCCTAAAGCTGATGAAAACATATTTATATTTGTACATTGGTTTTCTTCAGCTATTCAGTGAATAAAATCATTCAAGTCCAAAATCATGAGTTAAAACATTCTTATTGCAGTGGCGCCAATTGAGGGGGAGAGCAGGGGGCTGTGCCTTTGAAAAGCACACAAAAATGTTTGTAAAAAATATAAAATAACAACAAATTCCATATAGAAAAAAAATTAAAAAGGAAACATTGAAAGAAAAGTTAAAATCAATCATTATATTGTTATTTTTATTTCATAAAAAATCATATATTCGGCCGTAGTCACATCTCGTCCTGTATTATCGCTGAATATACCTAGTAAAGCTCCCATTACATGTAATCTTGTTAAAAAAAGACAAGATAAAAGTAAAAAAAGATAAAATATGTATAAGCATATGAATTAAGCAAAGCAACGTCTTTTACTATAAAAAAAATGTCAATCTTCTTTATAGCAAAAATGTTGCTTGTTTCATTCGTTTTTATACACTTTTGTATTTTTGTTCACCTTCTTTTTTAAAAAAGACAAGATTGCATGAAACTCTAACTATATATAAAAAAATTAAGCAAGTGTAAATTTTTTTTTAAAGAATTACTTGAGTTAGATAGGTTTTTTTTAACGATGCAATGCCCAGCAGTTAAATATTGAAAGTTTGTGGTTCGAGTCCACGAATCGTAAAAAAAATACTATTTCTAGTTAAGATTTTTTTTTTAAATTATGGAGATTCTAGACTGTAGTGACTACTTGCGAAGCTGATTTGAGAAGTGACATTTTTGGTATCAAAACGACCTTACTTCTTATTGGAATTAAGTACAGATGTACAATGTACGTATTACAGAGTTACATAAAGATATCAATATTTTAATAACATATTTCTCTGTAAAAATCTCTATCATAAATAATCCATTTAGAATTTTACTACGCATTCTAATGAAGGATTTGTGTATTTTCTGGAATTATTTTATAAAAAATTTCGCTGCGCGCCAAATTTATAATAGGTAGTAAGCGATTTAGAAAATAATATATATAGGCTGCTGTGCAAAAAGTAATATTAAATTAATATTAAAATAGTAAATGTTTTTATAAAATAATAATAATTAAAAATAACCATCTTGAATAAATTCGTAGTAACAAAAACCATGTATAAAAAGAAATGTCGACACAAGAAAATGATATAAAAAAAAGCTTCCACTGATAAACATATCGCCATAGTCTATGCCGGTTGCTATGTAAAATTAAATTTGATCGTGGAGAAGTAATAAAACGTAGTGTCAAAACAGACGTATCGACATTATCTATATTTGAATTATCTTTGGTAGTAGGTATAAAAAATCCAGACTTCCGAAATTTAAATGGGGTATATTTTACCCCAAACATTTAATTAAACAAGAATGAAATCAGCGATTTAGGAATTGTTTTGATAAAAAACTTACTTTCACGAAGCATATCGATAATGTAATTGAACAATCGTATTCGATGCTTGGCTTTTCAAGTTTGATTTGTTATCAGGTCGCATCGATACTCGATACGGTTCGATCTTATTACCTCTCATTGATTTTTACGTTCCGACCGGGAATTTTCGTAACAAAGTTTTTATTCGATGAAAAATCACCGTACAAATTATGGTTTGTTCGAACCCATAAGCAATATGATGTAAATTTTTAATGATATTTCTGAAGTTTTCGATTTTACTTATATGGTCGTTTTCAATTTTAAAATGTTATCAGATCAATACATACACAATCTTGTCGAAAAAATAATATAGCATGATGTCACCGGTACTTCTAAATTAATTCAATTTCTATTGTACCAAGAACATCACCACGCAAAAACACAAATGTATTTTTGTATAATATGTAGAAAAGCTAAATTAAAATTTAATTTTTCTAACCAATTTTAAAATAAAAAAAATATATTTTAGAAAAAATGGAATTAAATTATATTGTTTATATAGAAATTGGTCAATAGATGTTTATTTTTTAAATGCGACGATTAAAAAAAAATAAAAAAAAAAATAATTAATGTAGGTTATTATTGTTTAACCCGATTTTTTATAGTATTTTAATTAATTAAATATAGTCTTTAGTTAAATTGAAATAGAGAATAAGTAAATTTAAAAAGTGTATTAATACTGCTTGATACAGACCTACAGCGAATAACGGTGAGTACCGGAACTACTAGTACAAATAATGTAAAAAAAGAAAAAAATCCTACTTTTTTCGTGTCAGACTCATAGAAAAATTGTTATAATTAAATTTCAAAATAACATTTCAGAAAAAACTCTATTCCACGTTGTTTGTATAGATATTTTTTAAATAATTAAATACAAATTTATAAAAAAATTTCAACCAATTTTTCTGAAACATGCACCAAAGTTCACATTTAGTTTTTTTAATATTAAAACATAACAACAACAAAAAATTAAAAAAAAAACATTTCTTCCACCCTCTTTCTATTTCATTTATCAATGCCAGTAAAAAAATTATAACTTTTCATTGAAAGATGAGCGCTAAAACGTGCATCAAAGTTACCCACTGCATTGGTATCAGTAACTCTTAAGTAAAACTAAATCATCTATATTAAATGTCTTCAACGGTAGTTGTTACTTTATTTAATATAAATTTTAATATATTCAGAACCAGCTTAAGATTAAACAAATTTTAAGACCGTATTCGGTATATAACAAATGTCTTATCATTACATACTTCAATAATAATTACATAAATATTACTAATAATATAACAAAATATATAATACCGAAAATAGAGGTACTATTCCCCTAATTCCGGTATTCAAATATCGGAAAATACCGTCCAGAATCTTGGGATCCCTGCATTCCACTATACCTACTAGAAAATGCAAAGAATTAATTTTTCTTTTTTATGTAATTTTGAATCTTGCTTTTATAGCGAAAACAGAATGAAATCGTCCTACCTTAGCGGCAGGGTTCTTGCGACGCTGAGGTAACGCTTTCAATTTTCATTCTGTTTTACAAAAACTTGCTTTGTTAATTTTTTATTTTTACTAACAATTTTCTATATTTACCTTTTACAATTTATTGTATAAAACATTAATAAGTATAAAAAAAACTTTCAGTTATGAATATTACCTTGGTACATCAATTTGCTTTGAATGTAAAATATTTAAACTATAAACATTATTAACAGGTGTTGTTGTGTCATTAAATCGGTTATTTGCCATGGAACTAGTTGATGATGATATTGACTGAGTTGGCGAAAGACTAGCTAATTCATATGAACCGTTTGACGCCATTGATGAAACGGAAGATGGTTGTGGTGGGTATTGATATGGTAAAATATTTATTGGAGAAAGCTGCAAAATAGAAAAATGAAAACATTAATATTCGTTAAAAAAGATTGTGAAATTCTAAAAAGTTCAATTTGCTAGATTTTATTGAAAATTTGTATACATTAGTATAGATTAATATGGCCGCTTGCAGTCTTCTTGTATGTTTAAAAAATAGGAATAATATCAAAAATGTTTATAATTTTATCAACTATTTATTGAAAACTTGAATAATCGGACATGCGGTCGTTGGGGGAAGGGATTTATTATTTCAATAAATATGCACTAAGTATACAACTTGTAGACCACCACAATTATTATAAACTTCCATGTTAAACTAAAATCGCCTTGAGCAGAAATTAAATGATCCCTAGTTTTTTTGTAGTTTTAAAGCAAGTCGAACGTTTGTATGAAGATTTGAAAAAATTGGCATAAGTGTAGGATTTCCTTCTTCTCCTGTAGATCCTCCTCAAACTTTTAAGGAGTTCGAGGATTTTGCGGCACTCGGCACTCTTTCGGAGGGAGTGAGGTTTAAATATAAAAAAAAATCAATTGCATTGCTGGAAAAAAAATGATAGGGATTGACTAAAGAGGTAAACCCGAATTTTTTTAAGTATTATGGTAATTTCATAGCTTTTTTACCGTTATTTGTTAAAATGTAAAATGTGGTAAAATGTCTTCGTTTTAGGGTTCAATCTAATTTTTAAAATCAATTTTAGCAGCCGTAATCTTATTAATTAATAAAAATAGAACAATAATGATCTAGCGGGGTAATGAAAAAAAATTAAAACAAAGCGGAGCCCCCTCCCGAATTTGTAAAAAAATTACAAAAAGCGTATTGTTTTAGAATTTTTTCTCATAGCTGCCTGCACCCAAAATGTTTCGTTTTGAATTTTCAATATAAAATATCATTTAGAATTTAGATAAAATGTTGAATTTATATCTACCAAAGCCCTGGTAAAACAAGAAGCTCACTGCTCTTAAACTTATATGGCTAACTCCTCCAAGTTTCTTGCTTTCATTTGACACCCACTACATTTTTTTTACTCCGACCACAAATAAATAAAAACAAAACAGATTTACACGTCTTACATACATGAAGTGTTATATTTATAAAATTACCCCAATACTAAAAAAAATTTTGACGCCATCTGTATTTTTTAAATTTAATTTTACCAGTAGAATTCATAACAGAATATCGTTCCCGGAAATTGTATTCAATTTTTAAAATTGAGATAATTATATTTTTCTCAATTGAACAAAAAATTATAAATATTGTCAAAATTTGATCTAAGCCAATTTAATATTAAAAGTAAAACAACAATATATTTTTCTTTGTTATGCCTTATAAGCTGTTTGAGTGAAATGCTTGTAAAATCAGGTTAAAAAATATCTCAACTGTACGAATTTTCTTTACGTTAAGTTATTTACAGTCATGATTACACATAAACAAATTATAATTTTACTAACATTTTACTCCAACAACATTTTAGGCATTCAATTTACATACCTACTTGCATACGTTATTTTAATTTGTCTTTGTATTTGAGCTTTTTTCGTTAAACATAATATACATAATAGCTACTTTATATTAAATCATACATTTATTCTACAAAATAAAGCTGAAAAAATAAAAAAAAATATATTTAAAATAAAAAGTTAATTAATAAGCAAAATTATAACAAAAAATAATTAAAGTGGGAAACATTTTATTATTAGATGTTTTAAATAATATTTACAAGAATATGATACACATTCAGATTGTTCTTTTCGTTAAAATTTCGATCAAAAAGAATTAAACTTTTTTTGAATAAATAAAAACTAATTTCAGAATTAGTAAAATAATTTAATATTTTAATTATTGTTTGTTTTTTTTGTTTATGTTTTTAAATACCTGGTATCATTAATAGGTCTACTGGTTATCGAATGTAAGGTAGCGGTTGATTCCGTATTGCTGACGCGTTTTAGAGGTCTGTCTTTAAAATGCACAACCTACGGATGGTGAAAGGAATTGTGTTCCCAATTAATTTTAATTTTTCTGGTTTTTTTGTATTTTCGCAAAAAAAAAAATCTTTTTATAATTTAACTTTTTAATTCATTTTTTTAGTTTGGTTTTTATTTTTTGGGGTAGTTGGATTTTTAGTTTTTAGCATGAAGGATTATTAAATAAGTTTATTTTTTATGGTTGGTTTATTATATTTATTTCAAAAAACATTGATCCTATTAATGACAACTTGGTTAAGCTATCTAATAAATAAATAAAATGTTTTAAATTGTTTTATGAACATTTAATATTTTTTTATATAGCTAGATATGAAGAGTAAAAATTCGCTTTTGAAAATATTTGATTCTAATTTCAAATCTCCATAGGATATTCGAATAAAAATGTGAGAAAAATAGCATGCAAAATAAAAATGTGCTTTCAAGTTTTAAGGTATATTGTGATTTTT
This sequence comes from Diadocidia ferruginosa, assembly GCA_027564275.1. Classification (NCBI taxonomy): domain Eukaryota; kingdom Metazoa; phylum Arthropoda; class Insecta; order Diptera; family Diadocidiidae; genus Diadocidia; species Diadocidia ferruginosa. Next base: position 2,122 of record JANSTW010004453.1, on the reverse strand, counting down.
AGCATATTACTATTTTAGCATAAAAGTACTTTCCGGAAATAATTTTTATTTAAGCAAGATTGACTTTTGTAAAGGAAGGAAGTAATAAAATAATTTAATTTCTTACTAAAAAGTTACTAAAACCGATACGCAGCTTATGACTAATTTTGAAGTTTTAAGGGGTCTTAAAAATCCTAAAAATGGCTGATTCAAAATGGTTGACATCTATGTTTTGTTAAAATAAATTTAATTTAAAAATACATTTTACTTTATGGTACGTTACTAGATTTAAAATTTCAAATAAGGCGGCCAAAAGGCATAAAAAATACGAATTTTAATAAACACAAATTGCACTCACCAGAGCTTTCAATTTTAGCGTTTTAAAAATATTCGTATTTACATGTTTTCGAAGGAACAGATTTAAATTTAAAAAAAAATATAAATAAGCATTTAAAAAAATATTTTGCGTTTTATCCAAGATTCAGAAAAACTAGAAAAAGTGTCCTTCCCTCTGTTGATCTTCAAAATACTAGCAACAAGTTTTACACCTGTTCACAATGGGCTGAGATACTCATTTTTGTTTTCAAGGTTGCTTATTAATATTTCGATCTCAATTAAAAAAAAATGGCGAATCAAATATGACGTCTGAATATGTTTTTGAAATTTTAAATTGTATCATAATTGTACGAAACTTACGAAGAGGTTTTCGAGTTTGCTGATCGCGATTTCGATATAAATTTAAAAATATTCAAAATGACTGATAAAATATGACGTCTGAAATGTGCACATTTTTGCATTTGTATAAGAAACTGAGTAGATTTTCAAAGTAGCTGTTTACTTTTCCAAGTAAAGTTAAAAAATTCAAAATGGCGGATCAAATATAGCGTCTGATTTTTTTTATTATTAAAATTTGTATCATAATTGTACAAAACTTAGTACGAGGGAGTTTTCGAGGTTGCTGGTCACGAATTTTGACATCAATTTAACAAAAATGCAAAATGGCGGCTCCAACATGGCGTCTGAAATGTGAAAATTCTTGCATGTTTATACGAAACAAGTAGATTTTTAAAGGTACTTTTTACTTTTTCGATGTCGAGTCAAAAATTCAAAATGGCGGATCAAATATAGCGTCTGAATTTTAATTTGTATTTTTAATTGTATCATAATTGTACAAAACTTAGTACGAAGGGGTATTCGAGGTTGCTGGTCACGAATTTTGAATTGTGTTTGATGTGATCTTTGTTTAGTTTAATCATTACCGAAGATCTCGATTTAATTGTCTATATATTATATAGCAGTTTAAATATTAAAATTACCATGTATTAATGACATTAAAATACGTGTGCGACATTTATTATTTATGACGATAACGATGTTATATTATGTAACAATAAAAGCTGAAGATATATTTTTAATTTAATTCAGAAGATCTCTAGTGTATTATATACTTGATTGAAGAAATAATAATTGTGCAATAAAACAATTATAATTTAAAAAAATAAACATTAAAAAGTAACATAAATTTACAGTGAAAAATACAAAAAAAGGGTCTACATTATATCTAGTTAGTGCTAAAAAGCTAAACTTTTATTTAAAAATTAAAAGTTTTAATCAAGACACACTTACTTTGTTCAATGCATTCAATACAGTATCGGGCATATGATCCTGAATCATTGCCGGTGAAATAAGCACTTCGTCAAAATCAACATTATCTACCCAAATGGCTTGGTAGACAGGCTCATGGGATTTTAATACTTGCCTGTGGAAAAATAATTTACATTTTTTTTTTACTTTTATCAAATTAAAAAAAATATTATAAAAATTTCAATATTTAAATAAAAAAATACATGCAGAAAATAAGTTAATGCAATTTAGATCATTCGAAACATTTACCAGTAAATCTTAAAATTTTCGAATATTAAATAAAATGGAAAAATGATTATTCTGCGAGGGAGCATAGGGACCATTTCAACCTTTTTTATCTGTTAACATGGTTTTCACTGACGACTATAACAAAGGTAGAGTGTTGTCAGCAACTCGCACTAGCCATATTTTTTTGGTGATCAGTGGGCGTGTTTTTACAGTATATGGGGAACCCTATCAGTTGATGTCATATAGGCCGACAAACGGCTTTAAGTGACGT
>JANSTW010004452.1:0-27491 GCA_027564275.1 Diadocidia ferruginosa | reverse complement strand
GACATTCATAGCCGCAGTTGGCGTTGTCTTTAGCGCTCCTGTGACCCCCAGCAATGAACTACGTTGAACTCTATCAAAACTCTTACGGTTTTATAGCCCTTATCTAACGCTGGCCACCAAACAAGGACTTCCATGACTTTCACATGACTTCCAAATGACTTCCATGTTGTCCCAGGACATCCACATGTGAGTACCCCAAAAGGTTGACCCAGTACTTCCACATGTGGGTAACCTCTCGTATATAATAAATAATAATATAGTTTACCATAATTTAATAGCAATCGCAGTTTTTCATATATGTAGTTTTAAATAAAAACCCGCAGTTTGCATTGGTATATACGAAAAAGTCCATGATTCTTTAATCGAACTTGCATGTTTTTAGCTGAAGTTGCGATACGTTCATAACACTGCGCCATGCTGACTTCGAAATTAACCTTCTCATATTAAAAAACCATATATCGATTAAAATATATGATTTCTTTTGACAGTTTTCGGTAAATATTTTCAATTAAACAAAAAACCAACAATAAATATATTCGTTTATTTTTTGTCCATTCCGATTCAAATTATTAAATTAAATTATTAAAATTTTATTAAATTATATGGAATTAATTAAAATAATATAAAAAAACCTAACATATTATACAAAAATAGATATACAAAGTTTTTTCTTGCCATATTATAGATATAGTTGTTTGACACTCACATAAAACGACTTTTGTTGGGGCAGAGAGAGAGGAAATTTTATAATTATTTTTTTAAGTTATACCGATTATATATAATATGTTAACACATTTGTCTTATGTTCATTAGAATAGATATTAAAAATATTAAAATATTTTTCTTAAACCATATTTCCATGAAATGAAATTACACACACAACAATTAACCGACTGGCATATAAATCAAAAAAACCAAAATGCGGTTCTTTTGATTGCTAATTTGAATAGCCAATGGCATGTATATAATTAAAATAAAAAATTATATATTTTTTAATAAATATGTTATATGGATTTGAAATATTTATATTCCTATTTTTTATATCATATGATGCTTCTACAAAAAAATATTCTCTGCATCTTGTATATTTTAATATGTTACTCTATAATTCTATATGTATACCAACAGAATATTAGTCAGGTCCGTTTCAGGAGATTTTAGAAATCAGTATTTATAAATAAATTATTAATTTGCGTAAATATTTATTTATTTGTTAATAATAATTACGAATTATTTCATGTTAACAATATATTAATAAAGAAGAAAAAACAATTTAAATAAAATTAGTGGACAAAAATTGAAAATATGAGTCTCAGATGTTTTAATTTTTTAGCAAGTACCAAAGAGATTTGATTAAAATATTTCTAAAAAATAAAATCAATGACTAATTCGTTAATGATAATAATTTATTTATTATGTATATATTTATGGAAGAATCAAAAATATCTCTAAAATAAGTTTTATAGAAAGTTTGTCCTCATATAGTGTAAAACCCGCCCCACTGATCACAAAAAAATATGGCTAGTTCGAGTTCAACTCTACCTTTGATATGGTCAGAAATGAAAACCATGGTATCAGATAGAAAAAAGGGGAAAATGGTTTCTATGCTCCCTGCAATGCAATTTTCACTGAAAAACTAACTATAAATAAAATAGGTAAATGTATATATGATTTAAAAAATAATTTAAATAATCTAACTATAATCTATATGTATAATGTATATAATCTATATATAGTTACCGATAGGTAACAATAGACAAATTTCATTACACTATATAGTTATAGAGACAATACCTGTTTTATATATTAAAATACTAATCGAATGAATAAATTTAAAATTTTAAAATAAATTGTTTAACAATATATTTAAAAAAAAATTATGTGGTTCTGGTTTAACTTTTTTTCCATCTTCTGTGAGAGAACGCGCATATTAACCATGGGAATAAATAAAATGCTGCCATAAATTTCGAAGTCAAAGAAATAGATAAATTGAACTTGGCATATTGTGTTGTTCCACAGTAAGCGCATATATTATTTTCTACAAATAAATTTTGGAAGAAAAAAATTAAACTATTCTACATTTTAATTGATTTTATTGGGTATAAATTAAAGAATATTTATATTTAATTCTTGGAATCCCTCATATATTCTTTGGAATTTCTGCTATATATTCAAAGGTATTTGTACAATATATAACTTTGTATCTCGGCATAACTATATATTTTATTTATTTGTAAATGCCGAAAAGGATTTTTTCTTATTCATAAGTTTTATTTATTCATTGCCACTGATTTTATTAGAATTGTATAATAAATAATGTTTACATTTTTATTGTATATCGAAAAAAATATATAGCAAAATACTAAAAAAAATAAAATTTATTAATGAATTTAGACTAAATATATAAATAAGCCTTACGAATACAAACTATTTATTTATTGCTACCAAACTCCCAGTAAAATAAAAAAAGCAGCCAGTCTATTCCCATATATAGGCCACTTAGGCAAATAGAAATAGGAGACTCTAGTCCGACTCAAGAGTGCCCTCAAATTATCAATATATTTGCATTAATTTATTATTATTTTTAGTTATTTGAAATATATCTACAGAAATACAGATCCAAGAGGAAAATTTCAAAATTTCGTGTTTTACAATATTTTATGGCAACAGATTTTGCTGCGCGGCAATTTAATACATGTATAATGGTGGTTATTCTGTTACTTAAACCGATGAAAAGAGAATACAAATTTCTTCTATTTAAATTCAACCAGTTTAGTTTTAAATAATTTAAAATCTGTTTATTGGTTTATCGTTTCTTTCAGTAATATGAACTTCTTCGGATACAATTAAGATATTTAAAAAATATTAATTCGGAAAAAATAAACTACATTTTATTTTTATAGGTCAGACGGACTTCAAAATAACAGCATAATTTTTAAATAATCTCCTTCTTATGAAAAGTGATATTGTCAAAAAAAAATACTTAATTCATTAATTTAAGTCATTCTGACACATAAATGTTTGGTTTCAAAAGACTTGAAATATTTACCTATCATATTTATTAATTGTTATCTATCCAACAGTTTACCCCAGAACGAAAGAACACCTTTGATTGTGCTGACATTATGCATATCACCCGACACACAAACTCTGGCACCAAAAGACATCAAACGAGATCCCCGAAAACAACCATCATATTGTCAAAATTTTAAAATATTATCCAACACATATCGATATACGTCCGATGATAAGCAATCGTCGGACTCTATGCCAGATTTCTTTATTCAAGGCATAGAAATAACAGAAAAATCTACAAGAATAAATGACGATGAAAATATGGACTGCATTGTTGGAAACAACGAAGAATTGTGTGAAGAAAATTATGAAATTCTTAGAGAATGTACTTGCAGTGAACAGGGAGAAAATGGTTCCAGAGATTTTGAACTAAACCTGGATGGATATGAAATGGATAATTACGGGCACTTGCCTGGTGATTCAAGAACACCAACGCCAATACGAGCCGGTTTTTTGGGCAGCCGGTGTCGTGTTGCTGCTGTCAAGCGACCGCCAAGTCCTTCAACACAACAAGTCATTCGTGTTACTATGAACAATAAACCGATTTGTAAAAAATATTTTCTATAACTGAGTGTGATTTTTGTGACCTATGCCACATTTTAAATTACATCAAAAATTCATTTGTGACAGATAAGACATTTTTGGCATTTTATAACTACATCGAAAAGTGACTTTACAATTACCGAAAATTTAGGTTTTTAACGAAAAACATAACAAACTCACATAATGAACTTGTGAACTCGATCGACATTGGACAGGGATTTATTCAGAATTTTATTTTTTTATATTTTATTAGAATAAATCAATAAACCAACAAAATTTTATAATATATGAAAATATACACAAAACAAAGACACATTTTCCAGCCGACAGAAAAATTTTCAGCTTTATTGGATTATTTGTTATTTTTCGTATTTTACTTTATTTGAATTTTTTATAAATTATTATCAACTTTAGTATAAACTTAAATCTGAAGTTTAGAATATGCTTTTCATTGGATATGCCATGGAAAAAAGTACACACTTTTAGATACTTCGGTTATTATATTTTTTCAATAACAATTAATTTATTTATTTGAAATATTTAAAAAGAAACATCAGAAAATTTGATTTCTCAAATTAATTAAAAATTGCAAGTGGCATATAGGGACAAAAAACGATAATATTATTTATATACAAAATATTCGTTTCTTTTTTATTTAAATTATTTTACTGTACTTTAAATATTAAAATAAACACTTTATGTAATTAGGTGTAAATGTAAAGAATATAGACTAATTGTAGTAACAATATATAAATATACAAAGTAATATTAAAATATAGTGAAATATATAATACTTTTATAGATCATACTGATTGTGTTTTCATTCATGAAAAAAAAATCTTCCAACTAATAATATATAAATTGAAACAAATAGTATATTCGCTATTTATTTAGTCTCGAGGTTGATATAATTTTTTTATCTTAATTCTACTGATCCCACCAAAACGATTAACTATATATACATTTGGAATAAATAAAAATTTTTATTGATGTATCAATATACACACATATTAATTACTTTTAATATTTACAGTATTTAATTATATTAAATTTCTGTCAATTTAACATAATTTAATGAAAATTGTACATAATTGTCTAAAAATTAAAGCTTGTCATTGAAATTACAATTTTTTACTATTTATAATGCAATAAATTCTTAGAAAAAAGCTTCTAATAATCTGATTTATAATTTTTTAAATCCTAACTTGTGCCAAAAATTTAAATTATAAATTATGATACAACAAAGGATAATTATATACATTAAATAAAATTCTTAATGCAATAATATTGTTTCACATTATATATACCAGACACGTTAAAGTCAATTAAAAAAAACAATAGAATCGTTATTTTTTGCATTAATTTAAAAGATTATAAGAATTAAAATTATTTGTTTATATATAGAATATTTTGAGTATAATAATAATTAATTATAAGCGCGATGGATTAAAAACAACAACCAGAAAAAAGCGCAAAAGAAGGTCACCACTCACCATATATCGCATTTATATAATTATACCAAAAAATGTATGAATTAAATGAATCTATATAAGATGAGCTCTAATTCAAAATGTTAAATTTATCATGCAACATATTATTTATATCCGCACAGGTAATTTAAAGATCAAATACATTTTTTTGCAATTTAAACGTTTCATGCATTTAATTTGACCCACCAATATATAGCAACATTAACTTTAGTAATTTAATTTTAAAAATTTATGCAAAAAAATACATTTTAATTTTATTAAAAATATTATATGAGAAAAAAATATTTATTTTAATTATATAGTGTCTTGTGTTGAATGTTAACAACACAAACAATATGATTTATCATGATTGATGATTGTAAAAATATTAAACATGTATAGAATAGATCGAGTCATTTCAACGAGACATGTTAAATATGCCACAAACATATAATGACATTTCATGTATATAATATATGTGTTAACCTAAGATATAATATATGTATATGTATATGAAGCTATGCAGTTTTCTGGGTGGTCTATAAGTGTAGACATTAGACTATATATTATAAAAAACTTATCTTTGATATTTATTAGCAAACAACATTTAATGATTTTATTGTTTTATTAAACAATAAAACCACTTAAAACATTATGTCTAATATTTTATTAATAATAATTAATAATTCTTCGTTACAATTTATTAAACATTCTTTGATAAATACTGAGGATATATGGTGTAGGATGTAGGTTTTATTTTGCTTTTCTCTTATGGGTTCCTTAACACTGTTTAATGAAAAGAAAGATTCCACTCATATAAAAAGTTCTCAGATAATTTTGAAAAATTAGGAAAAGCAGAACTAATTTTGTTAAAGTGCCCGACTTTTCTTTGTGATTGTATTTTTAAAATAAAGATATAAAACTAAATAAATAACCTGTATAACAATTAAATCGAATCGGGACCTTCTGGCGCCAACTATATATATTTGATTGAAAATATTTCATGTGAAAAAGTATATAGGTACATTCCAGATGAAAGTCATGACTTAAATTTGAAATCTATATCTTTTTAGTTAAAAATGATTGAATTGTGTGTGATCAAGTAAAAATTCAATATTTTAAATGTATAACAAATTTGATATTTATTGCAAATCTGACTCTTTAAAAAAAACTATTTAGAAAGCTTAGTTGTAAAAAAACACCAATTAAAAGCGACATCGTGTCACGTTGCTTCCATAACAATAACTTTATAATTTTTTGCCTTATGTTTTTCTATAAATTTTATAATTCCTTATAGAAGTGAAAAGATTTTTTTAAATTATTAATTTAATTTTTGATCGATTATTATAGTATTTCCAGCTATTTAGATATTTGTTATGTGCGTAACGGTTATATGCGCTTCGGAGAGATGGTAACCTAAATTTGGGTACAATTTGCATATTTATCTAACATGTACTATCAGTTTTAGGTTATGTGCGTGACATATAAAAATATTATGTTTCTGAAGAAAGTAAAAATTATTTTAATTTAAACATTTTTTATTATTGAGATCTTTATTTATAAACAATATAATTCCCAATATATAACGCAGATCTTAGTAGCTAGCACAAATATTTCTGATCTGAACGTTATGTGCGTTACGCTGGGAATACATTTATATAGTTTATTTTTTGCATGTCAAATTGAAGATTTTCAAATGATACATATATATTTAATTTTTTTTCTTAAATTCGTGAAAGCTACATATATTTTTTGTATTAACAATCATATTATATTGTGTCTATACATTTTTAAAATATGTCTGATAAGAGTTGTATATACATATATATGATTACTGCAATAATTTATATTATATATTTTTTTTTAAATTGAAGAAAAAAAGATTAAGAAAAAACAGACGTTGTTCATTAGCTGTTATAGCGTACATAATATACTAACCACCAAGGCTCTAATCAAAATATATATACACAAAAGTTATATATACCACAAACAATCTTATACTTATAATAAGAGAACATTTTTTTAATACATCAAAATGTCAAAAATAGACACGCCTCTATCTCGGTTTAAGTTTTTGTAATTTTTTTTTATAATTATTAAATTATTTTTTCAGACATGCATGATTTACCTTAACATTTTTTTCGGTTGTTTTAACTAGTTTTATAATCCGTCACATGTATGTATATAAGTGTATATATTTCTTCTGGTGAAAAAATAGACCATTAAATCTGGACGCACATAGTTTGATTGTTGATTGTCTAGTCTTTTCTAATTTTTTTGTTTACAATTTTATTTGGAAAAATAAATCTATTTGTGCAAATGAATGACTCAATCATATAAACTATATAAGTTAACATATTTTTTTTATTCTAAAATAAAGTTTGGAAAAAATGCATTCTTATGGAAAAAAACATTAGCCTAATCTCTTTATACTTGAAGAAAAAAAAATCATATTAAATAAATTAAAGACAGTATAATTATCTTAATATTTCTTTGTATCTATATATATTATATACAAGACGGTTTTTGTTTTTATATATTTATTATAATACATATTATTATATAGCATGTCAGTAAAATAACAACAAAAAATAATAATTATTATAATAATAATAAATATATAAGGATATTTGATATTTTAATAACACGTTTAAATATTACAACAATTTTAATATAATATATAATAAGAAACATGATATAAAATGTATTACTAGACACCGCAGTTTTTCTTAAGATCTGTTTTTTTTTTCTTAAATCAAATTTGATTTGATGTAATAGAATTTGGATATCTATAAGTTATACATGCGTTTTTAGATTAAATTTATTCATTTCATTTACATATTATTTGGATCATAATAAATAATAATAAAATTGGTCAGCCATCTCGTCGTGTGACCTATACTAATAGGATAAGTTTACTGATTGATATATAATCTGTATTGAGAACTGTTGTAATAAATAAGAACTGAGTTTTGTATGTAAAATCTAAAATCTCACAATATTCCACAAACAATGCGAAAACCAATACATTTTTTTGCAACACATTTAATTAGGAAACTTGAAAAATTGTGTTGCCTTAACTTTCACACATAGCTTTGGAACTATAAATTCTTAAAAAAAACTTTATTTCACTTTATTTTCATATAAAATTGCTTATCTTGCATGAGAGATTGAGATTTTTGTTTAATGCATTTAAGGTCTAAGTTCCTTTCATATTATTATGTAAATCTATTTCACAGTATACAAGGTTGATTTATTATATATGATTTTTCGTTATCACATGAGATGACCGGCATGTACCATCTAATGATCTGATTTAAATAAAATGCTGATGAAAAACTCTGTTTCTGGAAAAACTATCGATCTAACACTACATGACAATCCAAATATAATATGTTCCACACTTAAATATTTTTAGTAAATAAAATTGTACAATTTATGCGTGATGTATCTAATTTAATTTAATTACTGTAACATAAAATGTACATAATATTGTGAAAAAATAAAAAAAACTATCTTATATGCCAAATAAATCAAAATTAACTAATTTAAAATTTTTAATTAACAACATTTTATATATATATATATATATTATATAGCTATATACTATATTATATGTATATAGTTTTCAGCTTAATAGAACCAGTTTATATCAATATAGATAATAAATATATATACAAACCTATATTATATTTCAAATTAAATGTATTTTATATTTAGTTATAAAATTATTAATAAAAGAAAGACTTTCTTTTCTTTTTAATTTGTATAATTTAGTTATAATGATGCGTTAAGAAAACGAGTTTATTTAAAATATGTATTATATACGTTATATTATATACATTATACATACAATTATTTTTATGATGTACACGTGTGATGATAAAAAATTGCAGATTTTATATTGTCTGTATTCCTGTAAATTTACGAAGAGAATAAAAACTAGTTCTTTTATTAATTTAAACAATAAATATATATATGTATTATATAATATAAACTTTATAAAGATTTGTCTAATACTGTGATCCTTAATTCATGACCAAATTATTTGCAAATAAAATTTAAAAAATGCCTCGAGTATTTCCCAAAAGTAAAATATATATAGTAATAATAATATGTTTGTCCGTCATCAACTTATATACATTATACATCTAGCTAATAATTTTTTCTTTGTTTTGTTTTATCGCGAAATCAAAAAAAGAAAGATGATTCATTCAACTTTTGCAATGTCAAAAATGGCAAACTTTTATCTCACCATTTATATACTACACACAATCGTATAATATTATATATTTCAGAAAACGAAAAAAATAACATACAAAATAAAAATCAAAATATTTTTGTGTAAATAATTTAACGCACCCAGTCAACATTTTGAAATTTCATTTATCTATATTGTTTGAATTTGGATGGTATAAAAGTGTATATCTCTATACGTCCATTCCAGTGTCACACATATATTGATCATAATAGAACTATTAGTGGTACAAAATACACTAAAATATGTTTCTGATTAATCTGATTAAATTTATTTATATATAGGGATAGTCAACATGTCGCACAACATACTTTCAATCCTTAAAAGTGTATGAAATTAATAGTTGTAACGCACATAACATAAAACACGCTAAATATTCTTAAATTACTTTGCATATAATTATTATAATTGACTTGAATATTAAATTATTTTTTATTCAAAACTTTAGATTTTAATAAAGTATTCTTTTTTACAAATAAGTGTATTACACTTGTCCGTTACGCACATAAACATTACGCACAAAACAAATATATTAAAAGCTGCAAATATTAAAATTTTCACAATTATTAAATTAATAATTTATTAAAATCAAATTCACTACTATTATAATTATAGAATTAATTTAAACAAAAAAAACATAAAGCTAGTAATTAGTTTGTTGTTGTGCAGCCAAAATACATAGTTTATAATAGATAATTATTTAGTTGTTACTTAAAAAAAAATATTTTAAGTGTTAGCCATTAGATGACCTTTGTCTAGAATGAACTTAAAAAATATTTTAAAAAAAATATCTTTAAAAAAATATTCTCTAAAATGATCTGAAATAATTTTTAATTCTTTCAGTTTTCTCTGTAAAATTTTTGTTTACTGGGTATTTGTGTGTAAATTTATTTTTAATGGCTACAATAAACTAAACCTTGAGATTATCACGTTATGCATATATACATGTATTACATTATATTTTTAAGGATAATGATCATTGTATATATAGTATATATTATACAGTGCAGATGATCATCTCAACTTATCTTTATTATGTTGCATTTCAATCCGCACCAATTAAAAAAAACTCCAAAAAGAATTTAAAAAAGAATTAAGCGCATTTCTGTAATGCAGTCACAATAAGACTGTGCGCAGTGTTAAAAATTAAAATAACAACATTTAAAATGAAGAAATAGGAATAACAACAAGATTGTTATGTTTGTTCTGTGTCCCAAAAATACATTCTATATACAAATTCCTTCAAGGTCAACGGAAGTGGGCGTCACACTCTCTGTATATATTATATTGTTGGGTATGTTGAAAAATATTATCTATTTTTTATGTTTTTCGCTGACTTTTTCGTTTAAAAAATGAGATTAATTTTTTAACTTTAATTTTTTACTCTGATCCTAATGTCTTTTACTCGTGACTTTTTTTGTTAATTATTATAGTTAGCAAGTCTGGATAATTTAGTTTATTAGTAAGATCAGAATAAGATCATTTTTATGCTTTACAATTGTTTATATAAAAAGTGCATACAGCGTGGATATGCTATGTTCCATGGAAACGCTAGAATTAATTTGAATTTAGGGTTTGTTTTAATGAAATTTTAATACAAAAAATGGATTTTTGTCAAGAGAGCCGATTTTTATGAACTGATTAAAGCCAGGTTTAAAACGATTATAATATATGAGGCCTTCAAAATTATTAAAACTGTAATTATAGAAGAAAAAATATTAAAATGTTTTTATAATATTTGATTTAAACAATCACAATAGGCTTCTTGTTAAAATTGACAAACTTAAATGCATATAAACAGCATGTTCAAAATCTTGATAATAATTTCGTTTATAATAATAAAATTATCAATCGGTTATCAATGGACCGTACTAGACGAAACGATAGATCCATGGCTTAGTAATTGGTGCGGCGATCGTCCACATTCTTATACGTTGCAAGTATATTATATTAAATATATAATTTTTTTTAATAAGTTGTAACAATTTTAGCAAAAACCATCGAAACACTGTAGAAATTTCGAACATATACAAATGACAGGTTACATAGTCAGTAACTTAGTAAACGGCCATAACGGTCTTCGAAATAGAGTGGCCGTAAGTCATCGTAAACCTTCGTCAAATATGAATCTATTACATTGGGACTATGATTTGCAGCGTATGGCCGAAGGTTGGATTTATCAATGTGATCGTAGATTGGACGATTGTAATTTTATATGTATGCTGTTGAATTTTAACTTTATCTTTTTTTTAAATTAAATTTCCTAAATTTAATGTTAATTTATTTATTATTTTTTGGTAAAATTTTTTTTATTATCAAGTTTTATCATTACATTAATTTGGAACAAATTTACTAATTTTAAAATGGTGACTGACCATCTAAGAGAAATTTTAGTAGAAAAATACCCAAACTCGAACATATGACCAACATGAATTATTTAAAATTTAAAATTAATTAATATATATATTTCAATTATTTAATATAATTTAAAATATGTTTTATAAGACTATTATTATTATTATTATGTAAGATAAAAAATATAAAAATCAAAATAAAATTAATTAATTGATTAATTAATAATAATATAAATTAATGTTGGTTTTGATACAACAAATATTCACTTTAATGTACATACAAAAAATTAAAGTATGTTAAGTATATATAAAAAAGTAATATTTTACAACATAAAAGGTTCGTGTCTTTTATTGAAGTCTTTTGTTTTAATTCATACAATTTTTAAATTTTGTTTCTGTAAATTTTTGTTGTGACTGAATATTATTATTAATAAATAATTTTAAAGGCATAAAAATACAAAATTGCATCAATTAAAACAAAGGAATTCAATAAAAGACACGAACCTCTTTAGTAGTAAGGATATATAAATTTTTAATAAATAAAATTAAATTAAACATAGACCTAATTTAAATAAATTATTATTTTAAATGCATATCTTAAAATGTACTATAATTATATAGACAACGAAACGTTTACAGTTGGACAAAATATCTACTTTGGAAAATTTCCGAAAAAACGTTGGGCTACAATGGCAATAAGAGATTGGTTTCTGCAAGGAAATTCCATAGATGAATCGTTAATTGATAAATTTGTAGCTGGAAAGTAATGATAATTAAAAATGTTTAATAAAGAAATGTATAAACAACTTTTTTTTTTTTGAATAGCGAAAGTAACTACACACAACTTATTTGGGCCGACTCAAAATTTCTTGGTTGTGCTGGAGCAAAGTAATGTAGAGTATTTATAAGTTTTGTTAACAGTTTGACTGAATTAAATTTTCGTTTCAAACAGAATGTTTACTGGCTTTATGATTGTTTGCAATTATCATCCAAAGGGTAATGTGGATCAGCTTGCTGTTTATGATGTTGGACATCCGTGCAGTAATTGCTCATTGGATCGCCCATCGTGTTCGAGAATTTTTAGAGGTTTATGCGGTTTTGGTAAAACTACTTATACGCATATAAATAAAAAAAATTATAATTGTCTTTTTTAGATGTTGAAATAAGTTCATCAACAAGTAATTATAATAATCTATATAAATTAAGCACGTCCTTATTATTTTGTCTAATTTCGTTAATTGTATTAAATTAATATTATTTTTGACGCATATACATTTTGTTTAATTTAAAATATTTCTTAATTTCAGAACCATAGATTTCTTATGTGTAATTCCTATATACATATAGCTCGTGGTTTTAAGATTTCGATTTATATATCATTTAAAAATTATGATTCATTTCTTGTTGGTGAAATTCCGTAACCAGTCATAACATAAAAATGTATATATAAAACATATACATTAATTTAGAAAAGAGTAAACATATTTTCAATAAAACTTGTTTTACTATATAGACACCTGAAATTCACACAACATCAAAGAAAGAATTAAATGCATCTTTCCTGTATTGCATGTGATATTTATAAAAATTATGCGATTTCCGGTTGCATTCGGCACCGCACATTATTCGATTTTATGCTGCGTTTATCTCTATATATTTATAAGAAAATGTTTACTATTCGCATAAACTCTATAAGAAATAGAGGGATATTTTTATTATTATTTTTACTATCCTTTATTTACACGTACGTTTTTTTTTATTTATAAATAAGCTAGCTGAATAATCGAAAAAAGCAAAGCCAGGTGGCAATTGATCTGATTTTTTTGATTTGCTTTGATGAATTTAATTTAAGTTTTTTTTTTCAAGAACCCCTTTATAGAAGAAATAATATTGATAATTTTAACATTTTAGTTCCCATCCTATAACTAAATATATGTAGGTATATATATACTTTTTATTGTACACAAAAAAGGAGAAGAAAATATGTAAGCATCTAACCAATTTTTAATTTATATAAAATACAAACATAATTTAGAGCAAATCTGGCATTTAAACCCCTTCAAAGGGATCTTTTTTATTTGATTTTTTTATTCGTATATACGAAAAATTTTTATGTGTTTTTAAATATTGTATATGTTTATAATAATTGTATGTTTATCTTCTATAATGATGAACATTAAATTTTGGTATTAGACAAAAAAAATTAATGAGTTTTGGTGGCGTTTTTTATGCTTCGATATAATATGTACCTTAAACATAGGGAACCAAACCAATTAAATTCGAATAATTGCATATATATAGATCGTACATCTATGAGAAATAATTTTAATTATTTTAAATAAAATATCTTACAATTATAAATACTTGCAAATAATCTAAATGGATTTTTTTATTTTTTAAATTATAAATACTGAAATGAGCAATGTTATAATAAATAAATTGTTAAGAATTGAAATTCTACAGTACTGAATGCTGAAATGGTAAAAGGAAGTTAAACAAAAGATACCTTAAACAATATATTGATTAAATTGCTGCATCATATGATAAATATCTTTCAAATGCCATAACATTGTTTGCAGTGCAAAATGCATAGAACTATATAGGACTTTTTTAGATCAATCTAAATTGTCAATTGTCATTCATCTTCATTATTATCAACGAAAAAAATCAAATACACTATTATACTTTCAATTCAATTTACAAAAAAATATGATAAATAGAAAATATGCTGCGTCTATATACACACAATACACTCATTTATATAATATATTTTTTATAATATGTGTACCTTATGTTTATATATAATATCCTTTTGTATATCGAAAGCTCTGTATATTATCTTAAATTTCTTCTTATATTTTATATATATTATTGTGACTGTGGGAACCAACAAAATAAAAATAATATTGTTATATAATATACTACATATTAGTTATAAGGAACATTGAAAAAAGAAATTTATTTTGCGATAATAGGACACTAAATTTTGTGTTGTGTATATAATATATATATATATGTGTGTGTGTGTTTGTTATTTCTATATTTAGTAAATTATATCTTCTTTATTGTAAATAAGGAAGGATGCGGCAAAACTTCATGTGTATTTATATAAACTTCTGTTATGTAAACCTTTTAGATATATTTACACTTTCCTATTTCTATATAAGTTTTTTTAACAAAAATATATTTTTGGTATAATTAATAAAAAAGGCAAAAAAGCATAATATTTGAGGTTTTAATTTCGCAAATATGACGTAATTTGGAACCACATATTATATATTATATATAATTCTCTGTCAGAAAGGCCACTCTCTATATCTACATCAATTTCAAATTTGAAGATAAAAAACTATTTTTGGTCTTAAAATAAAAAAAAAATCATTTAATCCGTGAAGTATTTTTCTAAATCCAACATGGCCGACTCAACATGGCGATGATATGTTGTTGATCTTCAGTTTTTATTTGATGTTAATAAAAGTTACGCAAACATGCAAAAAAATTGAGTCCTAAGATATAGGTGTTAGATATAGCTGGATAGTTATTGCATAAAAATGTATCTTCATTTTGCAAAAAGAGGACCAAAAATGATTATTTACTAATAATATTAAATTTAATAAATTTTTATTAAGTTGTAGGTATTTAAATTCTAATTTTAAATAATTTTATTTAATTACATGTATAATTAAAATTATTATTTAATAATTTTTTTTTTATATCACTTTTTTTTGTAAAATTTAGACATGTTCTTATATGCATCGACGCTGTCGATAAGGATTTCGTTAAACATGCTAACATATATAGTATCTAATTTATATTTACTCACCAATTTATTTTTAATTATGCTGTTTATATTTGCACTTTAGTCGTCTTGTTTATTATAATATAAAGATATTTGATTATCCTGCCAATTTCTTAATTCTGAAAAAACTTGTAGATATCTCTGAAAATCTCTGAAAATTTAATGACTTTGTGCATTAAATATATAGTTAGATCAATGAAAAATAAAAATAAAAAATAAAAAAACAATTTAATTTTAATTACACATTTAATTTAAAAATATATAAATTATGTTGTATATAGGTATTATAGGTTTTATATAATTTTATGTGTAGATAATAATATGTACTCGTATATATTGAACGTCCATATTTTAACAAAATAAATTCATAAAGTAAAAAAAATATTAAAAATCATAATACTTAAATTATAAATAAAAATAATTATATATAATAATGGTGGAGAGCATATTTTAAATCTATTAATATAACTTTAAAAAATATTTCTTAGTAAATAATTACATAATAAAAAATTAACAACTATATGTCAAAAAAAATTAACAATTTTTCTCAAAACAAAAAAAATTACAAATTAATTTAAAATCCGAATAACGTATATTTTTTTGTAAATACACAAACCCCTACTAAATAAAACCAATTAAAAAAAAACTACCCATTTTACATAAATACTTTTGTAAAGTATATTTATAACAAAATTAAAATTGAGCAAATAATTTATTAATTTTGTATAAAATTTACTTTCTTTTTCATATTAAATAATTCTCTTTTAAATAATTGAAGCTTCTTCGGAATTATTAATAAATTATTTTAGTTTTATTTTAAATTTATTTCTTGTATAGATATGGTTTAGGGTATTTTATTTTTTGTTTAACTTATTGCATAAAAATTCGCTAAATTCTTGATTTTTGTTAGATTTATTTTTTATTTAAAGATATGTTTTCCCATTTATTCAACAATAATTATTTTTATATAATTTTTTTTCTCAATATTTTCCTTTTAATTTATATATTATATATAGGTAGCGATTAGATGACAATGAAAAATGTTTTTATTTAACTATATTTTTAAAATGTACATATTATTTTTATATAGAAAACATTTCTATTTTGCTAAAAAAAAATATTGCCAAAAATATCTATCAGTATACATATTTTAAGCACGCACAAGATTTGATTGTTCTAGGGGAAAAATCAGTTAGAATTATTAGATGATTAGATTACAATGCATTGGACAGAAGAGATAAAATTCGAAACTTTGTAGGATTTTCTTTCATAAATTAAAGAGGCCTTAGTTCTGTCAAGTGGCTGTCGTTTTAGTTTTTAACAAAAAAATAATTAAAAAATACAATTATTTTAATTATTTGACATATGAAGGGAGAATGCTACAAATTTGTCTTTTAAGTATAATATTTTACAAACTAAGTTCTGACAAAGTTTCATAAATTTTGGAGAACTTCGCTGAGGTTATTTATAGACAAGAAATCAGCGAAGTTTAGAGAGTTTCGTATATAGAGTATATAATACAAGTTCGGCATGATTTATTTAAAAAAAATATTAAGACTTCCGTTTCGCCTACATGATATAGAGCAAGCTTTTGATTCCATAATATTATCGATCTAATTTAAATGCGTGCGCGGTTATTTTGTTTTTATTAAAATTATATAATATATGTACTTAAATGTGGCAATTTTCTTATACGAATTATTTTATTTACAAAATATTTAATTAAATTTAAGACTTTTTTCTATTTTTCCTTTAAGTCTATGACTTTCGTGTTTTTTTTTTAAATAATATGTAAATTTTTTTTTCACATGTATAATATAAGATATGAAGTTTGTAATATTTAGAATTTAAGAACAAAATCGTAAATATGGTAACAAAGATTTAATAATAATAATAAAAGAAGAAATAATATAATTTGATTAAAAATTGTTAAAATATTTAAACAAAAGTCTAAATCGTAATTATTAAGGCTTCATTTTTACTATATTTTCAATTTGTTTAAAACTAAAAAACTAAATGCAAATCATAAAAATCGAAGCCTTGAAAATACCGGTTGTCTTGATTAAAATGTAACATAATTACTTAAAGTTTAAACACATAAATCTAACTATAAAAAATGGCAAGAAAATAATTTGGGAAATTTATAATAATAATAACGAGAATTTATACTAACACAACCTTTTATATTATATAATATACATAAATATTAATTAATTACAATTCGTCAATTTGGTACATGGGACTGGTTTATTTTTGAAGGAATTTATATTAACTTACACTAGTTTTTTTCAAATATTTTAATAACCCTCGTCTTATTTGAGGAAAAACGATTTATACAAAACGATTAAAAAAAGAATTATTATTGATAAAAACATTTCAGATTTACATCCATTTTAATGAAAATTTTTGATCGATTTGTGGTTTTTTGAGAAGCGAAAAAATCAATTTAAATAAAGTTTGTCACGAAGGTAAAAAAGTTTATGTAGATTTAGCTAACTAAATCATTTTAAATATGGCCACAATTACTGCAGTTGAGCATTCATTTATTTTATCATGCTGTGAATGAAGAATAAGATTCTGGAAAATTATTTTCTTGCAAAGACCTAATTGCAAGAAAAGAACTATTCGACAAAAAACAAGATACAGACGTACTTGAAGGTGATTGAATCAAATTCGACGTCGAATTTTAAAAAACGATCGAAAATTTAAGAACAAAAGCTACTATAATCCCTTGATAATAATTTTCGACCGATTTCAATCACCTTGTCCCAGGAAAATTATACAAAAATTCGTAAAAAAATGTATTAATTTTGAAATAATTTGCTATACTCTTATCCAGAATATATTGATTTCAAATTTTAAAATAAAGGATTATTTAAAAATTTCAGTTAGTTCAAAATAAGTTATATATTTTAAATTTAATAAGCAGATGATATCTATTGAAATAAATATGAAATCATTGCAACTGCGGGAAGATATATTTTTTTTAAATCGAAACTTTCCGCCTCTCAGAAAATTCCTGACAATCGACTAAATTTCAAATTACTTTAAAAAACCAAAGACATTACTAAAATTGTTTTACCAATTTAAAAAAAAAAATCTTATATTAAATAAAATATTTTTAATTTGTTTTTTATAATTTCATTTATTTTTACATTTTTTTTTTTGCAAAATTGTTATTTTTTGCATTAATTAAATTAAATTTTGTTTTATACAGTTTTTTTCGTCGTAACCTTTGAGATCTATATAATGATGATAATTTACATAAAATATTTAAATGTTATTAATTTATTCTGTGCGGGTAAATCGGTATATAGAAATTAATTTATAAAAACATAACTAAAAAAAGAAGAAAATTAAAAAATTATAATTACCTATTTTATTCTATTAAATATTTATGTTTTATGCATAATTATTAATTGGTTTTCACAATAATAATTATTTAATATTATATAAACTGAGTTTGCTGAGGTACTTGTGTTCCTATATTTTTGTAAATTTGTTCAATTGATTTCGATTTATTTTATTGGATATAGAATTTATTTTTAATATATATAGTTACACATTTATTGCTTTAAAGTATTATTAATTTATATAATTATGAGTAACAATTATTTATTGTATATAAAAGATCATTTTATTTATTTAAGTAGATAGATAGTTTTAACTGATGATATAAAAAGTGACGTTTCAAAGGTCATTAATACTATTTTTTAAGTTAAATTGCTATATTCTTTATTGTAAATATAATTTATTTATTTCTATTTCATTTTACTATTAATATTTCATTTAGATAAATTTGTTTTATGTATATTGTTATTTGCTTCGCATTTGAGGTAATTGTGTCCATATATTATTATTATAAGACTTATACTGAGGTATATTGTGTGTATGTTTTCATAATTATATTTAAGGTTTTAATGTAAGACTGATATTTTATTGCATAATTTTATTTGATAAATGTATGAATTGATTGAACAACTGATAGCTTTATATCCTTACGTAGAATGAAAGCAAAATATTATAACAAATAACACTTAGTGCAAAAACATGTCCATTGACCTTTTTTTAATTTTTCCACCAATAGCCAAAAAATGTAAAGAAAAATGTCTCAAAGATTTTTTTTAGCGAAATTCGACAAAAAGACAAATTTGCACTATCATAAAGAAGATTAGCTGATTTTCAAATGCAAGCAAAACTATTTATTTTTGCAAGAAAATACAATAAAGACGGCAATTGGATTGTGCTATTGGATTAACATGAGTCTAAATATAGAAATATTGGTAGCAAAACTGATTCGTTTTTAAACACTTAAGTATCATTAAAAACCAAAAAACAACAATTTCACCTAAAAGTTTATAAAAAAACATTATGCAAAGCTTTCTCTGTGGATTAAAGTAAAATTATCAATCTTATGATTTGAAATGTAAAAATATTTAAAGAAACAAATCAAATTCTTTTTGAAAATTAAAAAAGAAAATTAGAAACAATCAGTTGTTCAGCCTATCAAAATGAAAATTCTCTCTCACTTTTTGTATTGATGATATGTATAAATCTGTGTAAACAAAAAAATTGGGGTCAAATAAAAAAAACACCTATTTTGTAATAAAATTTTATTATAAAAAATAATTTAATTTTTTTAATTTATAAATTATAAGTATATGGAAAAGAAAAATATCGTGTTTTTCTTTAAATTATAAATTTGTATAATATATAGTCGCAAGATCATATATTTATTTGATTGAGGTAGGTACATTTATTTATGTTGTATATGTAAACAGAATATATATTTTATATATAGTATATATAGATATAGGTAACTTAACCATTTCATTTTCTTTGTCTATTTTCGGTTTTCAGTTGATTTTTATAAATTTTTGGATTTTTTGTTATTATTTTATTACGATTATTACAATTTTTACAAAAAAAAACTATATCTTTAATATATAAATACGAGAAAATGATGCAAAGTGTATATGTTGGAAGAATCGAGCATTGAAATTGTCAGGGAACATTTTTTGTGAAATTTAAATATTTAAGAATTCAATTATTTTTTTAATTTAGTAGTTACTCATACAAATTTAAATAAATGGTAAATTTACCGATTCAAGACTCCTTCTTCTACAATGATCATTTCCTCGTTTATATTTTATTTATATAGCTTTTGTGATATGATCAAACAATTATTTTTTTAAAAATACTTAAATTTTTATCGAAGTTTTATGTATTTTATTTTAAACATTATTATCGCAAATATTTTTAGACCAATATTTCGGTTTCAATAAGATTATAATATACAATATGTATAGAGAAAAATTATAATTAAAAATAATAATTTGGAATGTATTTCCTTGATAATAATTTTTGCGTAACGTATTTTTTTACGTCATTTTCATTTTTATTAATTCTTAATTTGAATTACAAACATAATAAGTAATATAGAGTTAATCAATTAACTACCGCATCAACGAGTTTTTTTGCCATAAGGGCAGATTTTCGACGATGTGTTTCACAATGTTTCATCATATGATCTTTGCGTATAAAACCTTTACCACAAATCTCACATGAATATGGTTTGGTTCCGCTGTGCAGACACATGTGTCGACGAAGATCGGTTTTATGGTTAAATTGCTTTGGACATTGATCACATTTAAATGGTTTTTCACCACCATGTTTGGCAAAATGCTCCTCATGAGATTGGCCACAAGGAAATCGTTTGCCGCATCGTTGACACTTGTACGGCTTCTCACCGCTGTGAAAAGTTTTATTATGCTGGGTTAAATAGCAAGCTTTATTAAATACCTTATCGCATTGAATACATCTATGTTGATCACCAACGGCTGCTTCGGTGTTATGGTGATGCAGTTTTGGATCGATTGGTGTCAGAGTACCAGTTGACGTAATGCTGGGCGAATATGGCGGCATATCATGTGGTGACAAAGATGGTGTTGCTGGTGATGTTGCTGTTATTCGATTTGGCGTCGTTGAACGACTACTTTGATGGCACATTGATTGATATGATTCAGGTATGTCGGGTGAGAAGGGGGGCGCCGTATCTCCTTGATACGCTGCGGCGCCCCCCGTCAATCGACGTAGTGCACTGATACAGGGTACAGTTGTGCTATACGATGACATTGATTTGTTATGTTCATTTTGTATCATTGAACCATAGTCTAAGATCATATCAGACGTTGTGCAGCTGCCATCATCACCGATTATCATTTCGGAAGAATTACCAATAATAGTGTGATAGTTCTGCTGCGGTGCTCCCTGGTGTAGGGTGACCGGATACAATTGAGTGGTGGTGTTGGTGTTGATAGTTATAGGGCTGGTGATGTTGTATTGCTCCGGTAAATTGGTGGTGTGGGATTGCATGGGTGGCAGAATAAAAGCTTGTTCCTGCTCCTGCAGTACTTGTTGGGTTCCCGTGGTGTTGGTCGTGTAGATCAGCAGGCCCCTCGGCTGGGAGGCTAGGACGGAGGGACCTGCTTGCCCGTTTGGGGGACCCCCTGGATTTGAATGTATTGCTGTTCCGTATTGTTGAAATCCTTGGGCTACTTGTTGAAACCCCAACGGCGGTGTATATTGTGATGAGTACTCGGGACTTCTGGGCGGTTCAGGCGGAATGGGTGGCTGAGGTGGTTGAGCCGGACTACCACGATTATGATGATTATTCTTATTTTGATCTCTTGTCGGATGATGATGTATACTAATTGGCATTGTTGCCGGATCTGGTTGACCACTTGATTTTACGGCGTTTTTATGTAATGTGGTGTTATAGTGGCGTTTCAGATGACCTGAACTTGTAAACCACTTATTACAAGCTGTGCAATTATAGGTTTTTGGTCGTCTAGCTTCATTCGATTTCCACGACGAGCTTTTTACAGTGGGCGCATTATTTGGCAACGATGATGTGGCCTCAAATGTACGAAATTGAGAGCCATTTTCTTGAGGCGTTGTTGTCGACGGAAATTCTGAGGGACTTGTCGTTATTTGATTTCCGGTAACTTCGTTGTTAAATGGTTTTACATCTTGTTGCTGTTGTTGATGAGGTAATGCCGTTGGTAGATGATGGTTGCTATTACCACCAACACTACTACCATATTCTGTTTTAATTTGTGTCGGTGAAAATTCTTGTTTTATTGGCACATTTGTTGAATACTCTTTACCGGCAGCCGGTGCGTATATAACTGGTTTTATATCCTGTGGATGTGGTGGCATAAATGCATGAGCATCATGTGGCCACATCATCGGTGGTCTTTGCATTGAATGTATGGAATGCATTGAAGGTAACGGTACCACTTGATTGCTGCCATCATGTGGTGGATAGACCATTTTCTGTGAATCTAAATCTAATATGTCACATGGCGGTTCCTCTTTTATAAAATGTGGATATGCATAATTTGATAACTCTGTTTCATCACCAGATCCTTGGCCTGATCGATTCATTGATCTCGAATCCATTTGAACCGTTCCATGAGCGCTGGCATAGTGTTCACTTAATTGACATGCCGTTTCACAAACAAGACCACATTTATCACATTGCTTTGGTGATGGCGATGGTGTCGGTTGGCTTCGTGAAGCAGCCTGTCGCTGCTGTTGAGCATTTGATGGTGCCGTTGTTATCGACTGCATTAAATTGTTCTGCGTTGGACTCGATGAGCTGACAACACGAGGACTTAATGAGCTATTTGTTACATTTTGATGCGATTGATTTAGACTATGGTTAATATATGGATGATATCTTGGTGAAGGCACTGGTTTGTACTCTTGTGGTGTTAGTGGTGGCGGTGGTAATGATTGAGTATTTAGAAAATGAGGTGGCGGCGGTGGTAATCCATACTCCATTGTATGATGATGATAATATTGTTCATAACCGTGCATATACGATGGATAATGCATATCGGTTACGGTTGAAGCTGCTGAAGATTGATTTTGATATGTTGAGTTACTGCCAATGCTATTACCACTATTCACATATGAATATGAACTACTTCTGTTCTGTTCAATGTTACCATCATTTTCGCTTCCAATACCAGATGATGATGGAGTTGTCGTTGGTTGATTATCACTTGAATCAGCCGCTGCTGATATTGTATTATGTAGAGGTGATGAACTTTTTGATGATATATGTTGAATGCTATGATGTTGCTTTGGATGATTGTTGTTTTCGGAATCGGTAGGTGAATTTGATGCAGTCGATGATGAAATTGATTTGGTTGTTGTGCCTCCGCCACCGTTACCACCGATTATCGGTGGACCACCCCATCGATTTATCGTTTCTGAATGATAGTGCATATTGTGAACGTTTAACGATTCAATGCTATCTAATAAGACACCACACTGTGAACAATTTAGATTCCCATTTCTTGGCGTTTGGGGGTTCCCGCGTAGAGTTCCCCCATTACATGCCATTATTTAAAACTAAAATCCAACACACACGATCCACGTTTTTGCATTTATATATGTTTTTCCCGAAATTTTCACAGTTGAATTTATAATTTAATTAATTTTTTTTTATCCCACTACTAAACACTTTAATTTCTTTCAATTCATATTTGTTTTTTAAACAGTCAGTTTAAATCATAATTGTCGTTTATATAGTGTTTAAAATACCGCCCGAACTATTTATAACAGAATTAAAAACGTAACAGAAAATCAAATAAAAATAAATTAAGAGTTTTTTTTATAAACTGAATCACAATTTGAATTTTTTTTCTTGTTGTCACACTACTTTTTTTTAATCCAAAATTTAAATTAAAACCAAAAATAAAATGAAAAAACTTTTTATCTTTCTTTTTTTTTTGTATTAGCCACCAACAATTTTTTGTTTGTATGTACAACAAACTTAATACATATTTATATTACTAATAAGCAGCCGAAAATTTTAAAATGAAATAAAAAAATAAAGTAAAAAAGTAACCAATAATAATAAGACGAGAAATTTTAACACACGTCCAATTCGGTTGACTTTTCGGAGTCAAATAAAATATCAGAAACAAAAATTCACTATACTAAAACAAACGGAAAATCCATGACACAAACACAACACACCACCACCGAAACTTTGCTATCCATGTTCTATACAACTGGACGTCTCTTAACAATTTAAAAGCAAAAATTTAATCTTTCTATTCTCTTCTTCATCTTTTGGCCACTCTTGTTTGCAATAGTATACACACTTTCTATATTATTCTACGATGGTATATAACACCAATACACTGATACTACACTATATAATTGAACACTATCATAATTCACACATAAATAACCAAAGTATTAATAAAAATAAGTATTTATACTATATATACTAATACATTGGTCTCTCCAGCAGCAAAGATATCATCATCCGTCTGCGATCTTTCGGAATTTGGTCCACGATTTTTTTGGTGTTGTTATTATTATTATGTGTAGTTGTATAGATATGCGTGTTTTTGGAATAAATACCTTCATAGGTCCTGTTGTTATAATAATAATAATTAAACCTTAGAATATATATAGGTATAGAAAGGTATGGAAGTATATAAGAACATTATATTTGGCTGACTCTGCTCAAAATACTCGCTTATATTACACATGGTTATTTTGTTACTCTTACTAAATTATCAACGATGACATGTGGATAGTGGATATAATATTTTGTTCTGTCGCTATAACTTTTAATGTGTAGTGGTATGGCGAATAAATCCTCCTCTTACTCTTTCCGGCAAATTTTACTTCTTCTCAACTTCTTCTTTTTTGGCATTGTTGTGTATTCAAATTATAAAATATACAAGATAAAATTTACATTCATATTCATAGGAATTCTTGTATCGAATATACATAGGTATAGGTATATTATACATAAATAGAACAATAAATTCGCATCTTTTAGTTGGATGGACGCATGTGGAGAAAGAGACAGTTAGATGTATATGTTTGTATGTTTACGTTAAATAACTTGGGAAATTTAAATCTTGTCAGTTATCCCTCTCCATTGACCATCGCATAATATACCATTATTATAGTGAAGATCGAAAGAAACAGGACGTATTTATCACTTATATATACATACATACGTGTACATAATAAATACCTACACTATCAATATAGTTCTAGAGTTTTTTTTAATTTTAAACAAGTTTAGCTGGAAACCATAATTTTAGCAAGGGGTAGGGTGTATTAGAAATATTTTTTATTTTTACCTATAATATAACAGCAATAAATTGAATGAAAATTGGGAAAAACACAGATGTAACGTTTATATAATAAACATTGTAAACAAGTGGATCTTAAAAATGGAATGTTTACGGCGGTTTCCGTAAAAAATGCAATAAGAATGTTATGCTGTTTTGGTGACAGGACATAACACCCAAAGACATAACGCTCAAAAGCTTAAATCGCTAAACAACGATAAAATTTCTCTTCTAAAAATTGTAAACAAAGCGATAGATTTATATTTTGGCTGCTATGTTGTTATTAAAATTAGAAAAAAACTTGTTAGGGCGATTGGGCGTTATGCCTTTGGATGTTATACTGTTATGTCATATCACAGCTGTTTTGTAATTAATAATTACAATATACGATTTAAATATCGAAATAACCGTATATTCGTTATTCATATTTTACTGTTTTACAAAAAGGTAAAACTACCAAAAATTAAAATTTAGTAATTATAGTCTTGGTCCGCCTATATAATACCAATAGATAGAGTTCCTCATATAATCTGATCACCAAAAAAATATGACTAGTGCGAGTTGCTGACAATACTCCATCTTTGATATAAAGTCGCCAATAAAATCCATGGTATCAGATATAGAAACAAAAAAAGGGTTAAGTGCTCCCTCGCTTTGGAGTAAAGGACAAGATGATGATGAATTATAGTCTAATATAATAATGAAAGAATTAATAAGCTATATACTTATTTTAAGTTTTTTTAGAATATTTTTTCTTTATATAGGCCATATAATGACCGTAATCTGGTAACACTATTACCATATCAATTACGATGATTCCTGAGAGTCGAATCATTTAATATAATGTTGTTAAAAATGTCTGTTATCTAAAATTTAATTAAAAACATACATTCTTATTAATGTATATGAACGAAGTTTGCTGATAGTTATATAAAATCCAGAACATAATAATTTATTTAATAGATTTTAAAGTATATAATATTTGAATATATATTAGGTATGTATACTTCAAATATGCAAACGAAAGAGGACTTTTATAAAACATGTATTATATATGGCGAAAATGTGTTTGTAAACTAAATTTTCTTTTACTCATCCCAACAAATGCCATTATATAAATTTATATATAATATTGACTATGTTATATATAAATCTGTATTTATATATATGCTTAAGCATAGAGAACTTTGCCAAAACTTTCCAAAATTTATATTTTTATTTTATTTATTTTATGTATAACTATATGTATATATCTACATATAATGTAGAAAATATATTCTTGATATAGTTTATCTCAAGCTTCCACCCTTCAACAAAAATTTTTGGTTTAGTCTCCAATGGTAAACTATAACAAAATAACCAAAGTGCGTAAAGAAAAGAGAATATTATCATAAATTTACGTGTATATGACCATTGAAAATCTGGGGGTGACAAAACGGGGTAATATATACACAATGTATGTATATATATATATATTAAGGAAAAGCAACCAAACTAAGTGGAATGTGGGTTTTTTACATATATGTACTTTACACTCTGATGTTAAAATGTAAAATGAGCTTTTCGTTTTGTGCCTATAATATAATATGCAAACTAGGGAAGTAAAATTTGGCAAAGCTGTTGTATAGATGTTATATAGATATATGTATAAAAAAGGGAAAGAGTAAAACTCGATATGACTATGGACGTAATAAAATACAAGAACTGGGCGATATATAAATATGGATATGCTTTGCTGGAGAGGTGGAGATTTTGGAGTGTGGGACGTTATATATATATAGATATAAGAGTGAAATTGAAAGCTATATTCACAGCAGT
>JANSTW010004341.1:0-16093 GCA_027564275.1 Diadocidia ferruginosa | reverse complement strand
GTTTAGGCGTCTATAAGTCATATACATACAATCAAACATTCATTTTTATATATATAGATAAGTAAAACAATAGTATCCTATATCAAAAAAGTTTCGCTGCGCGGCAACTTTACTTTGATGCTTCAATAATATCTTTTTCATTAATAATACGACTAAAGAAACTCTATACCAATTTTCTGTAAATTGTCAACAAATCTGTTACAGTTAAATATTTGAGAAAGAAACTATTTCCCCATGGTCACAAGTTAATAGCGAGCGAATATCCTCAGCTTTGAATGAAATATCCTTAAGTATCAAATTTAAGCAATTCTATAAACTCCAAAACTTTTGGATAAGTTTATTTTTTTTCTCAATATCGCCGAATTGTTTTACTATATAAAAGTCATACCTGATAATGGGGGCTATCAAATTTTGGATTTGCTTATGGTCCCAGAAGACCGCATAATACGCCGCTGCTATCGCCCTAAAATTCAATCCAACAATTTCTTGAAATGACGTCCCTGATTATACGTATATATAGAAAACTAGTTACATATATGGACAGCTATCGTGCCCGATTTGCCCAGCTTTTAATCTTATATAGTCAGGGACCTAGGTGCGAGCGAAAATTTAAAGGCGAAATAGGTATGTTGAAATATTGAAAAGATAAGGCACATATTTTTGTACAAAGTGACTTTTCTTATATTTTGCTTTTATTTAGCGGTAATACTATATAATATTTTCGCCTGAAAATCGGAGGCATCTCTGTTATTATTTTATTTCGCCGCAAAATTTAAAAAATATGACGTATATGGGAGATAAAATAAATATTGTTTTAATTTTATTACACTTTTAATAAAGATATCTACTGCAATTACAACGTCATCTGAAACGCAAGTTCGTTGTATTTAGTTATAGTAGAAGCGGAAAAAATTAAAAATTTACATTATACTGAACAAAAAACCTGAATTATTTCATGTGGAAACATTTCTTATTTTTACTCAAGCACGTAATTGTAAAAATGTTTTAATATGAATTTTATCATTTATTTTTTTTATTACTAGAAAAATATAAATCATTGCACGCACTTCAAATGTACATTGTACATACCTCTCTAGTCTCGATATTGTTATAAATAAAAAGTATGAATAATTATAGAAAAATAAATTAAAATTATTGACACGTTTATGCGTTATAGGTTTGTGGTAATTTAAAAAAAAAAACTCAAAACTAAAAGATAGAGTGCAATGGTATTTTCTATATATAAATTGTTTTTTAAATATATTACTGTACACAGCAGAAAATAAATTAATTTAAATATTTTTTTTAAATAGAAAAGAAAAGTCATAACCGATAAACAGCATAGTTTGTTGTGTTGTTGGTTTTTGCAATCAATTTATAACAATAGCTTGAAATTTAATTAGAAATTCACAAAGAAATAACAAATAAGGAAGCTTACAAACGTTTTTGTTTTGCTCGCTTTGGATCGTGATTGAATGAAAGAAGAAAATTTTAACAAAACCATTTTCACCTTTTTATTATAAAGCTTGTGATATTAAAAATGTTTTCATGATTTCTTTAAATGAAAATAAAAAAAATATTATTTAATATTCATTTTGAATATTTAAATTTTTGTTTGTTATTTTTGCGTATATCTCATAATATGTTTTGACTGAAATGTGTTACATTACATATTTGCAGATAATTTAAATAATTTTTCATAAATATTGAAAAAACTTCCACTTAGTACAAAAACATCATGAACTTTAATAATTTTTGTAGTTATACCTCAAAACCCTAAAAAAAGTACATATATTCTATTAGTTTATTTTTAAGCTAAAAAATTATTGGCGAAAGCGAAATCTGTCAATATAAAAGAGCGAAAATTGTTAAAGTATTTCGCCTTAATTTATTTAAAATATTTTTAAACTTGATTTTATAATTAAAAAAAAAGTCTTTACTTCTCTAAAGATGCTTATATTAGTTCAATAACTTTTTTTTATCAAAATAAGGAGACAAAATAAGACTGATAAAAAGCTCTTAATTTAAATTATATATTTTATAATTTTGTATCAAAAGCTTTTCGTTATGTAAGAAAGAAGCCATATTTTCCGAAATTGTCATTTAATTTATATTTCACAATTTTTAAATAATTAAAATATTTCCAAAAAATACCGTTTAATAATAGAATTTAGTTTTCTTCCTCCTTGCAGGAACTACCAAAGGCCGAAGCACTATTGCAAACACGTGAAATCACCGAAAATGATTTACAAAATTTAGAAAAGGACATTGTGAACAATAAAGATGTTGTCGACAGCAAAAAAGAAGTTGAATCATCGGATAACGCCTCAGAATCTTCCGATTCAGAATCGGCCGACTCATCTTTTTCGGACAGTGATGAAAGTGGTGAAATGAATCGCGTTCACATTAAATTGCCGTTAGAATTGGACCTTAGCGATTTGGCCAATGCTCTCTTGGAAAACAATCAAAAGTAAGAATATTTTTTGTTTGATTAAAAAGTAATTTTATATATTTTGTTTAAAGATCCCGAATGAATTGCGTTGTTGAACGTCGTCGTGCCGAAGAATTTGTCGATGCTCCGGCCAAAACAATGCAACTTCCATTCGGAGTTAATTTGACCACCGATCCAAAGAGACAACGAGTGACCGGTGAACGTATGGCTATTTTCTGTGAAAGTGGATCGGAAGTGAGGTAATCAAGTTTATTAAACAAATTTACTAAATTTAAAATCGTAAGATATTTTATTTCCTCAAGATTTTTTTTTAAATTGTTAAAATATTGAAATTTAAGTTATTCTGCGTTATGTTTCTCGAAATTTTTAAATTAATTAATTTTAATTAACTATCGTGACCAATTTTCAACAAATTAAAAAAAGACAGTTTTGGAAAACTGCAGGTTTAACGAAAATAATTAAAAAAAATCGATTCAGCGAATCATTTAGTTTACAGAATAAAAATCTAAAGTGTGTAAACTGGAAAATCTTGAACCCCATGAAAATTTGTACTTTTACTTAAACTTATGCCCTTTACTTAACTAGTTTTTATCAAAAAATTCATATTAATATGAAAATGTTGAACTAATTAGTATTTTCTTCCTTATTAGAAACGACCAAGCCGAACAAATTCCACCATTCATGATGCCACCACGTTACATTCCATATGGTGCTATACCACAACAAGTCCCACTGACTCATATGCCACAACAACAGATGCCACAACAACATATGTCACAACAACAAATGCCACCACAAATGCAAATGCATCAAATGCCAATGCATCAGATGCCAATGCATCAAATGCCCATGCATCAAATGCCACCACAACAACAACAACAACAGCAACAACAACCTCAACCACCACAAATGTCTCATCAACCACAATTCCCACAACAATTTATCATGCGTCCAATGTCATCACCACAACCACAAAATATGGTCCACCAAATGCCGCCACCAGTACACCAAATGCCACCACATCCACCAGTCCCAGATCAAATTATGCAAGCACCACGTCCAGAACAACAACAGCAACCAACAGAACAAACAGTCGAACAATCCCCACCAGAATTTAGAATTCAATTACAACGCGTACCATTACCGATTCGTGGAGAACTATCTGAACCTGTTCAAATTCGTGAAATGCCAATTCAAATGCAAGGACGTGACATCCCACATATGCCACAACAAGTACAAGTCCAAAGAATTCCATTGGCCGTTGCCCTACAACGGGCCGGTATTACGCCAGAAGATTTAAGAAACATTCAACGTATGGCCGAAGAACGCATTCATCAAGAATTACGTCAATTAGCCGCTGAAGACAGTAGCAGTTCATCTGATTCATCTTCGGATAGCTCCGATGAAGATGAATCAAATTCCGAATCAGAACAACAACAACCACAAATCTTACAAATGGGTCGTGGTGCTTATGGCCGCAGTCTCATAACACCAGTTCGCATTCCAGTCAATATGATGATGCAAGAAGAATCTCACGATAATCCACAACCAGATAGACCACATTGTAAGTAATTGCTCTGAGAGTCCGAGTCAGTCCTGCTCGAACTCTGAATTGGTCTCTTTAAAGTCCGTATGTGTTCATCGATTTTTTTGTAAATTAAACATCTGCGCCTTTCGAAATTCTAAAATTTATAAATTTATCTTTAAACAGCCATTTTGTAACTTAAATTTTGATACCTTGCTTTCGAAATCAGTAGTCTCAAAAGATCTTTACACAAATTAACTTGAGATCATCAGCACCGAGGGGAGGTTAAAAGATGTCGTAGAAGGAAAATTGTATTTGGCTGCCTGAGGGCTGAACTAAAATTGTAGCTCTTGTCAATTGCTTTCATTTGAATACACACATTTTGTATAGG
This sequence comes from Diadocidia ferruginosa, assembly GCA_027564275.1. Taxonomy (NCBI): domain Eukaryota; kingdom Metazoa; phylum Arthropoda; class Insecta; order Diptera; family Diadocidiidae; genus Diadocidia; species Diadocidia ferruginosa. Next base: position 11,725 of record JANSTW010004341.1, on the reverse strand, counting down.
TGTTACATCATAATATTGGATTTTAAAACTTTTGCATACAAACTTTAAACTCCCTGCCGAAAGGGAGGGTTTCCCCCAAAAGTCGTAGTATAATTTTTTGTGTTGGAGACGACATAAGTTTTAAGAAGGAAAAATCAATTATTTCCTTTAAGAATTTAGAATAGCTAATTATTGGTAAAAAAATCTTCTAAAAATGTGGCTTTTGTCTCACCACCTAGAGGGTCGAATCTTTCCCAATTTAACTTGTAGAATTATTTGTGGGAAGTTCACTTTTCTTGAATTTTCATATATTGTTTTGTGTTTTTCTTTTTTGGAATTTTAATGATTTTTTCTCTAATTTTCAGTCGTACAACCCAGATCCGTTCGAAGTGTCGACAGTGTATTGAAGGGTGAAAAACGTGTTAAACGTTGTGCATGTGACTGCAATTGCTAGTCAAACTAAAACTTTAATATATTATGTTAAAATATTATCCACTCTATAAGAACTACTTTTACATCAGCTCAAATATTTTGTGCAGCACCCTCACGCAGTATATAAAATATTAACAATAAAAAATATAAACAGCAAATATTTATAAAGAAATAATTTTTTATATTTTTTTTTTATAAAATAGAATATAATTTGTAGCAACAAAAAGCGCCAGCTAGCATGAAGAAAAATTATATAAAAACGAAACAAATTGGAGAAAAATTTAATTAAAAAATTAAAAAAGCTCGGCCAGTGAACATTAATTTGTTGAAAATATGTTTTTTTTAAATGTTCAATTCACATAATTGAAAGAAAATTTTAATTTTATCTTCTATGTTAAAAAAAGGGAAAATTTATTTTTAATTTGTACATTTCCCACAACTCAATTTTTTTCTATTCTTTTTTTTTTAACTTTTACTTAGTTATTTTTTAATATTTAAACTTAAATCTTATTTTTTTTGTTATATACCTAAATTATATATTAGAAATTTTACCTAATAATTATTTTTTTTTTAAATTTGAATATTTATTATTCATATTATAAATTGTCTTTAAAAAACTTAATAAAGATATTATATTTTTTATAAATAATATTTAGAAATCTATTTTCTGTATTGAGTAAAATATTGTAAAGGTAAAGTTAAAGTTAAAAAAAGATAATGTGATTGATTTTGTATATGTTAAAAAAAGGTACAATAAAAATTCAAAAAATAAAATTAATTGTAGATCTGATGATTTATTACAAAAAAAGAATAAAAACTTATCTGTTAAAAAAAGAAATGTAGACAATTTGTGTTTTAATAAATTTAGTTTAGCAATCGTTTAATGTCCTTGTTTTGTAGAATTTGTTTTTATAAAAATTATCACAAAACTGAAAAAATGAATATGGAATATTCGCTCTAAAATAATTAACAAATCGTTAAAATGTTTGCTGGGTTTATAATCCACGAAGGTTGCAACACCATAATTCCCTTAAATATCTCGATATATATTTTATAATTTTATATCTGCGGTAGTTTAGGCTTTATCGCACAATTTTTAGGGCGAATTATGTCAAGATGATAGGGCGAAATTGTCAAAATATAAACAAAAGTAAAAGACGAGTTGATAATGAGTTAAAAATATATTAAAGGTAACAACACAAACTCGCCTCAATATCTCGGAATATTACTTATTATTTTCCAGGAAACGTCAAAACCCGAGAGTAGTCAGTATTTAAATCTATTTCTGGCAACAAAATATATCTACTCATATGAAGTCCATATTTAAGCGACATTTTTTGAGGGAAAATTGCTTCAAAAATTATAGAGCAAAATCATTAAAATTTATTTATAGGCGTGTTATTGTTGATGTGTTTATAATATACCTATAAATGTAGCAAAACCCACTCACCTGAAAATCTAAAAGAAAATCTAATCTTATTTCTTAGAGAAACGATAAAAGATCAAGTATCAAAGGTGTTCTATGCCAGCAGATGCTAATTTTGTTTTCAAAATTATTTTTCATAATTGCCCATCATTTTGTGGCCGTCATTGAAGAATCTTTGATTTATAAACTCCCGGAGTATTTTATAGTTTAAATTTTTGAATTATGAAGGTGTTCCAAACCAGATGCTTATATTTTAATAATATAATTGGCAAAAAAATCTGGTATGGAAAAAACCAGCAAAAACTCTCGTCGTCTGGTTTTCCAGCATGATTTTAACCACCCAACCCTGATTTTTATGGGAGTTGTTTTTGTATTTATAATACTAAAGCATAGAATAAGTATAGATAATTGATTTAAGAAAGCAACACCAATTCGCCTGAAAATCTCGCAATATTTTTTATTTCCGAAAGAAAGGAATATTATTGGTATTTTGTTTTGATTTTGAAAATAAGACTGATTTCCAGGCGAGTTGATGTTGCTGTGTTTAAAGCGGTTCACCGACAATTTTACCCGAATGCACAATTCCCCAAAAAAAATAAATTCCCTGAAATGACAGTTCCCCGAAACGAAAATTCCCGAAAAATTGTCGTTTCGGGGAATTTACTTTTCGGGGAATTGTATTTTCGGAATTTACTTTTTGTGGAATTGTACATTCGGGGAACTGTCGTTTCGGGGAATTGTCGGTACACCGTTTAAAGCATATGTATAAAGGTAACACACAAACTTGTCTTAAGTCTTGCCATGTTTATAATTATTTTATTGGGAAGGAACAAAAAAGCGAGAATCATTGTCGATTTATATCAAATTTGTAAGCGAAAATCTGTCCAAAAATAAAAATTTCCCAATTATAAACAAAATTAAAGCTAAAATTTTGTCCTATCATCATAAATCATGGCAGATTTTCAGGCGAGTTGGTGTTTCTGAATTTACAATATCTAAAGGTGGCAACACCAATTCGCCTAAAAAATTTGTTATGATTTTTATTATTTTAATTCTTCGAGAAAGGACATAACATCGAGGTATTTTGTGTGTTCTAAGCCACTAATGGTAAATAAATATATATTCGCATGTAGTCTAGGTTCAGGCGAATTTTTTTGTTTTAGACGCCATCTGTTAAACAAATATAGCGAAACTGTCACATTCGAAACAAAAACCACACAATTTTATATTTATATAATATATTAGAATATTTTATTTTATTAAAAATAGGATTAAAAACACAGAATTTAAAAACCTACAAATTGCAAGTCGCTTAACAATAAATTGTCTTTCAAGTGTATTTTGTATTTCTATTTGACCCAACCTGTTGCAATAATTATAATATTATAGGCTTTACAAACTAAAATAAATGCTTTGTGATTAAGTTGTGATATTTTCTAAACAAACAAAAAACACCTATTGTTGCTGTGTAGAATTACCATTCCACGTGTTGTTATCCTCATCCGACTCATCATTGTGATCCTGTAGACGGTGAATGTTTGTTGTCCGTTTATATGGAGCTCCAGCACTTCTATTAACGCCACTTGGTCCGGCTTGTTGTTCGTTTAGAAGATGTAAATTTCTACGTTTGGCACTGAAAAAAATTGGTGTTAAAAGAAAACTTAAGAGACGAAATAGAAAACATACGCATCATTATCGGACACATTTTCCTCGCTGGCACATTTTTGGGCACCTCGATTACCTCGAAATACAAATTCCTTTATATAGGTTAGAAGGGCAAAGACAGGATTTAAAATGCTCCAAAATGTTTTGGCAACTACGTCAAAGGTGCCGGTAACTTTTTGCTTAGGCGATGTACTAGACGAGGTCTTTACACGTTCCGAGCTTAAAATTAGGATAACAGCTGTTGGTGCCAAGTCTAATTCTATCATTGTTTTGCCATCATCGACTTCTGTGAATTCTTTGCGTGGAAACGATGAGGCCAAAGTGAAATTACGTATACCTGTTCCCAGTAAAACGGACTCCGTTACATAGGATCGCAAAACTTCGAATTTATCGGTACTATTGAAGGTGTGCATTTCGGTTTCTCCGTCCGGTTTTTTAAATTGAATTCTCGTAAATTCAGATGATTCAGTTCGAGACATCGATTGTGATGTAAGTTTTGGTTGTACAGTTTCTTTTGTTTGTTCTGCAGAGGGCGTCGCTCCAAATTCCGTTGCGAATTTTTGTGCACGCTCAGCACGATCTTGGGCTATTTGATCAAGGATACGCTTTCGAATGGCTTGCTCTTCGGCTTTATCTTTTTTTCGTTCTTCCTTCATCTGCTGCATATCCAAGAGATCTTGCCGCTTCTTAAACGATTGAATATCTTGACCGGCACGACGACGTTCCAATTCACGTTCTTTGGCTAACTGGAAATTTTTAAAGGTTAAGTCAAGAAATCGAAATGTTTATCGAAACTTCGAATAATTCGAAAACTAATTCCTCTTTTTATATCGCTATCGATATTTCTGGATATATTTAAGTATTTGAATCGATGAAATCGACATCGTTATCGACGGAAATTAGTATCGATAGATTCGGTATCGTCTTCGATATCACCTTTTATCGCCATATATAACTCAATATTGCTATCGATGTCACTGGTATCGAATTCGTTATCGATTTACCTGGTTATCAACTTTGACATCGATATCGCTATTAGTATCGCTGGACACATTTAATACTGTCAATAAATGTCAATATCGTTATTACTGAATTTCTCTATGGATATCTCGGAATATCGCTATCGCTACCAATGTTATGTTACTAATATCGATGTCTCTGTTAGTATCTGAATAATGTCTGATATAATTTCTGATTTTCGAAAGACTTCTTATTTTCGAAATTATTTCGAATTTCTTATTTCCGAAATAATTTTCGAAACGATTTCTAATTTCTGATTTTCGAAGGACTTTTCTTAATTTCTGTAATAATTTTAAATTTTTGAAATGTGTTTATTATTTTCGAATGAAATTCCAAATTGATTTCAGATTTTCAAAATGATTTCCAATTTCAGAAATTATTTAGATTATTTCTGATATTATTTCTGAATAATTTCTAATATAGCTTCTGATTTTCTGAACTAATTTCGAATTTCTTATATTTTTGAAACGGTTTCTGATTTGCGAAATAATTTATGATTTGCAAATGATTTCTTATATCCGTAATAATTTGCAATTTTCGAAATGTGTTTTATTATTTTTGAATGAATTTCCAATATATTTTCAGATTTCCGAAATAATATCTTATTTCAGAAACAATTTTCTTTATTAATTCTGATATAATTTTTGATTTTCGAATTTCTTATTTCCGAAATAATTTTCGAAACGATTTTAGATTTTTTAAATAACTTTTTATTTTCGCAATAATTTCGAATTGCCGAAATATGTTTTATTATTTTTTAATAAAATTCCAAAATGATTTGATATTTCTAAAAAAACTTCCGTGTATTTCGAAATGATTTGGATTTCCGCAATATTTTAGATTTCCTGAATTATTTTTTATTTCCGAATTGATTTCGGATTTTCGAAATCTTGGGCATGTTCAATTTTAGTTCAATGAAGCATTTCGCTAGTGCCTAATGTGAAAAATCAATGTAAATTGTTGTTGTTTTTTTCACATTAAGACGGCCATTGTTGCTAGTATACATATATATTTTTGACGTTTAACCTGCCCTATTGTCTGTGCTTTTCAAAACGATATCTGATTTTCGAATAACTTTTTATTTGCGAAAAATTTAGAATTTCTAAAATGTTTTTTTTTGTTACCTAATGGTGATAAATTTTCCGAATTTGCGAAATGTTGTTTTTTGTTATTTTCGAATGGATTTTCAAAATAATATTTGATCTCCGAAATGATTTCTTTATTTTTGAAACGATATCTGATTTTTGGATTTCTTATTTCCAAAATGTTTTTTAGATTTCTTAAATAATACCTGATTTCAGAAATAATTTTCATTATTTCCGAAATAATTTTGGATTGCCGGGATTTTCGAAATGATTTCTGATTTCCAAAATAATATTCGTGAATTTCGAAATGATTATTTCAGCGAATTTTGATTTTAGATTTCAGAAATTATTTCCACGATTTGCGAAATAATAACCGAAATGATTTTTGAAATAATTGACAGTACGAATTTCTAATATCCGAAATTATTTTCGTGATTTACGCGCCTTGTTCCCCTCGAAAAAAATATTTTAAAATTACAAGGTGCGCCTTACTGCGGTGATTATTACAACAATAATATATAACTACAGATAATTAAGTGGTCGCTAATAAATTCAAATTTTATTACTACTAGTTGAATAATCTGATTCTGCTTATCTGTGATATAAGCATTTGTTATTTTATGAAAATATTTTTAGATTACCAGTGGCGCTTTAGTGGTATATTTTATAACTAGATGTTTTACAGCAGGAAAATATTAGAGATATCTTGAATAGATCATCTTTAAAATTTAAATTTTTCTAATCAAATCCATGCCACACTTACCCTTGCATCTTCAGCCTCTTTTTCTTTCTTTTTCTGCTCTATCAAATCTTTGGCTCTTTTCAATCTTTCTTCTATTGCAATTGCTGACTCAACTGGTGCATCAGTAGTTGACGCACCCTGTGATGTTTCTTTCTTTTCGACTGGTTTTTTATAACAAACTCCACCCTCACACACCACCTCCGAATCAGCTGGTGTTGAGCTGCTGGTCGGGTTTGATGTTGATGGAGCTGCTGCTGCTGCCGATTGACCTAAAAATTAACATTTTATGAGAAAAACTTTAAGTAAAAATTAAAACAAATTACTTGTAAGATCTTGAGTAGCAATACCAGTTTTAGAAATAACTGCAATAATTTTCTCTTCGATTTCGGCAACCGTTTGACTAACACCTGTTACAATTTCCAGTGGTACTCCATCTTTGCCAATGAAAAATAGCGATGGTAATGGCACTAATTTGTCTGTATTAGTTAAAATGTTGAGATTTGGTCAAGGAAAAAAAGTTTGTTATGAATTTATGATTAATAAAAAAAATTACAAAAGGGGTAACCACTTTATAAGTTTTTGAGACAGAGACACCTCTTGATGGAAGTTTTGATGTTTTGGAAATCTTTTGCACGTCTTCAGGAAGTCTTTAGGAAGTGTTTTAGCGAGGAAGTCTTGGGAGACCTCTTTGGACTTTTATTTTTTTGGATGTCTTGGAAATCTTTTGGAAGTCTTGAAAGTCTTTTGGAAGTGTTTTAGCTAGGGAGTATAACCTTTGAAAGTCTTGGAAGTTTTTTGTAGGCCTTGGAGATCTTGGAAGAATGCGGGAATACAGTTTTCTTATATGTTTTCAAATACCTATAGTTACTGTCGATTTCTTGGTAAAAATAAGATATCATCTCTCCTCCTATATATAATGTTCATAATTATATTAATTAATATTTCTTAGCTGTTCATTTCATTTATACTATAATAACTTCTTCATTACATGATATACACGTAATTTGATTTAAGTTTAAAACCTTATATAGAAGATACGCGCAAGAAAAGTTGTCCATCTTTTTTTTAGATGTTGCTTATATGTGACCAAATAAAAATTTTAACTTTGTTTTCTATATAGAAAGCTGCTAATTTTTTCCATCATAATAATATATGGAGAAACTAAATTATTATATGAAATATATAAGGTGAGTGGTAACAAGGCAAAGGGTAAAATGTCGATTTTTGCAATATCATAATAAAATTAATTTTGGGGAATGAAAATTGACAGTTGAGATAAATCCCCGGTCTGAGGATACGAAATGATGATTTCGTAAGCACATACCATCGACAATAACTACTGCTTTTCGTGCTGGCTAATACAAATTTTACATTAATTTAAATACCGATTATCAAAACTGAGACCTCTGTTACACAAGACAGTGGCAATATGACTTGTTGTGCTTCATTGAGCTCTTTAAAAAACAATAAATAATTAAAAAATAAATAATAAACAGCGAATTGTTAGTTTTCCTCGCAGATTTATAGTTTGTATTTAATATAATTTGTTTTCTAAAAGACAATGAATAAAAAATAATCTCAACTGTTATATACTAGATATATACATATGGACATGCGAATATATAAAATAGCTTATGTGAATATATTATATATAACAATAACATGTCAATAATAATAATATTTTATAAAAATTAAATAGTAATTAACTTGTACATACAAAATAATATCTTTGTAAAAGGAAAATGTGGTTTTAAAATGCATTTAAAAATTGTTTTGAATATCACGTCATGTTTATATTATAATTTATAATACCTGTTGTATTATATATTAGTTATGTATATAAAATAATATAAATATAATAATATTATTTAAATAAATATGAAAATCTATAGATAACATTGTTATTATGTACAGGTTGTTGTATAATTACAAATTTGATTGCCAATAGAAATAATGTGTGTATAGTCGAGAAACTATAAATATATAACATTCAAATATTAATATTCATATTGTGGTTATTTGTTCATTATTATTTCTTCAATATGCAAATTATTTATCAATATTTCAATATTTATGTATAGAATATAAATTCTACATAAAATAATTTATGTACTTCCAATTCCAACTAATTTCTATTCTATAGTTTAATTTAAAGGATGTGAGAAAACTCCGAGTTAATCACATACTAAAATTTTTGACCCACTTATTTCCAAGTTTTCATAATTTCTAAATGAATTTTATTTTTTTTTTAATTTTCAAATTAATTAAATTGTTTTAATGATATCCAAATAAATTAAATTTTTTGAAATGATTCCCATCTTTTTTAATGATTTTCAAAATCATTTCGTAATATTGACTTTGATTTAAATTTTAAAAATTATTTCCATTTTTTTAATTATTTCCAAAATTATTTCCATATTTGTGTATTGATATTAAAATGATTTTAATTTTTTTAATGATTTAAAATATTGGTCATAAAAAAACCGAGTGGGATCCACTTAAGGAAGTCATGGGGCAAATTATTTCGGAAATCTCGGAAAATCATGGACATTTCATTTCATTTCATTTATTTAAAAAATTAAACACAAGATTATAAAAATAAAAGTTTAATATAAATAGTATGCCCAGGCTAAGATAGCAAATATAGAGTTATTCGCAAAAAGAGTAAGAAAGAGCTAATAAAAGAGAGAGAAAGAAGCTAATTATTGCATTACCAAAAATTCAATATTAATGTTATTTTAATGTAAAAAATAAAATAAAAAATAACAAATACAAATCTCGCCTCTTCTAATCATCTACAAAAAATAAAAAATAATAAACCTCGGAATGATTATAAATTTCTTTACTGTACAACACGAACCCCTCAGAAACAAGATGAGTCCCAGACCCAGCCCCAAAACTTACCTCATTAATCACCATCCATATTGCACCACCATTCAACAGCTCAACGAAAACAAATATCCCTAAACTGACCAATCGACTGCAAGAGATTGATGTCCATAAGCAAAGAGTTCCACAGATTAGCGCCATGAATGAAGAAATGAGATATAAGGGACGGTAGCACGTCTCGATAAAATTAAATTATAAGTGCGAGCCGATTTAGAAAACCTTAGCTTATTAAAAATGTACATTGGTTCACGAAGAGTGATTGTATAATGAAGCTTCAGAGATTCATTAATTTCAACCCACAGAGAAGGATTCGAAAGATATGGGTCGATCAAATCAGCGGCGGAACTCGAAAACCCAACTAAATTACGAAGCTTTAGGCAAAGCCTTTTGTGACTAACACTGTCAAAAGCTTTGGAAAAGTCTAGAAATAAAAGCACACTTAGTTAATTTTTACCGAAACCTTCATAAATGTCATCCGAGATTTTTAGCAACATCATATTTCGGAAATGAGAAATCTGCAGGAACACATTTGTTTCTAGTGGGTTTTCTCTCTTCTTTCCCAGTGATCTTTGGGTACATTGTAAATATAACATTAATTTAATGTAAGATTCAAATAATATTTTTAGTGGTCCCACCGAGGATCCCATACTTTTAATTTGATATCGAAATTGGGGTCTCTTTAAAAAGTGGCAAATTTTATTTATAAAATAAATGATTTCCATTTAATTTTTTTAATCCGTTCCGGTTTTAGATCAATTTGGGGTCGGTTACTTTTTAGTGATCCGATAAAAATAAAATGTCCTATTAAAATAAAAAAAAATTAGGTGATTTTGGTTCGTTTTTTTTTAATTTGATAATTTTGGTTATTAAAAAACATATTTTAAACGAATTAAAAATAAATTATATTGATCTCTATATTGATCGTTCAATGTAATGTATATTATACGGGATCTATAACCACGCAGCCACAATATTCATACAAATAACTTATCCGCATATTTTTATATAATATTTAATTTCAATAAATTTAATAATCATATTTGTGTTAAATAATAATAATTTTTTTTCCTATTCGACCTCTAAATAACATGAAATATATTACAATTATTTAAAAAAAATGAATTTTTTCTTACACAACAAAAATGTTAAACAATGAAAATTGTATACAACAACGAAAATTATCTATGCACATTAGGTAGATTATAATATTGCATGCCATTCAGTTTTATATTTTTTATTTTTCAAATTTTATAATTAACTTTAAGCTAAAAATATTCTGATTATATATTTAGTAAAGTTATATAACTATAGGTAATAATTTAATGCTGATTACATTTATTCTCTTCTATCTGTATATATAAATGTGGTTTTGTGTTTAGTTATTCAATATGTCATTTGCTATATAATTACAAGTGACTATAAATGTACATAGTGTATATTATATTATATTGTTGGACCCTATGCTAAGTATGATAACTCGTGTTATCATACTTTTCAGTTACATCACGAATGAACATTGAACAATGAGCTTGATATGATAGTCTATACCTGATGTAAAAAACTCGTAGTAATGCGATGAAAAATGGCAAAGTTACAGTCCATCTGTCCGTCCGTCCATCCGACATTCATATACCAGACAATAATGTTGTACACCAGTCGAGCAATATGACCAAATGTTGATGTTAGTCATCCCATAATATGCGGGATTGCATTGACGGTCTCCAGTTCAAAGGGGTGGCGGTCTCACGTACGATTTTTTGTGTACAAAATTTACGAAAAATATAAACATATAGAAAATGTTTTTCACGTCTAGTTGACAGATTCAGCATGGAACAGTGGTTATCGTCAGGGCTTTGTGTTCAAGAGGTTGTGGGTTCAAGCCTCGGCAGGGCCAAAAAACTTTCACAACTGGGCTATCACCTTTCATTCGCAAATGTTAAAAAAAATAAAAAGCGATTGCAGTGGTTCGGAAGTCACTTAAAGCCGTTCGTCCACCTATATGATACCAACAGATAAGGTTCCTCGATCCTCATATAGTGTAAAACCCGCCTTTCTGATCACCAAAAAATATGTTGCTGACAACACTACACCTTTGATACAGTCGTAAAATGGTCCCTATGCTCCCTCGCTTTGATGATGATGAGACGGATTTGAACATCGTTGCAGAAAGTTTAAGCTGAGTGGAAGGAATGGCGTGACCTCAAAGAATTAGTTGAGTATACATGATGATTTTTTTCAAAATTTAAAGTCAACAAATTTTGATAAAAAAAAATGAACGAATTAAACTGATTTGTATAGCAATCGCAGTCTTTTTACATCCCCTAACGATTCCCTAACAAATTCCGAAGATTCTAAAATAGTCAGAAAACAGACAAAAAAAAGGGTAGAGTATACATGGGGATTTTTTCATAATTTAAAATCAACAGATTTTGATGGAAAAAATGAACGAATTAAACTGATTTCTATAGCAATCGCAGTCTTTTTACA
>JANSTW010004230.1:0-16095 GCA_027564275.1 Diadocidia ferruginosa | reverse complement strand
CGAGTTGCTGACAACACTCCACCTTTGATATAGTCGTCAATGAAAACTATGGTATCAGATAGAAAAAAGGGTAAAATAGTCCCTATGCTCCCTCGCTTTGGAGTAAAGGACACGATGATGATATTATAGTATATAATATACCTAGTACTCAAGACCAATATATATATATAACATTTCTGTCACACAAATTAATTATTATATTTTTATTATTTTCAATTCTGAAAATATTGTTTTATAGCTATAGGTAGGTTTATATTACAAATTATTTTTTATATTACAAAAGTAAAGTAAAAAAAAAAAATTTTATGTTGTGTAAATATTTTTATTAATAAAAACAAATGGTGTATTAATTGAAGTAATTAAGTCTATTATACGAAGAGCTGACTGAGCTGTGCGTAATAGCCTGAGTGGAGAATATGACTTTTTCATTAATATTAAAATTTATTATTTAGCTAGACTGTGAAGTTGTTTGTGAAACAATTTATATTTAAATTACGTAATATCTACATAAAAATATTATATTTGATAAATTAAGAAAATATTTAATTGAATTTGTTCCCCAGTTCTTTACTATATAGCTTCATATATTATATAAGTTTGTTGACCTGTATATTATTGAATATTCAATAATCGTATACCTTATAATAAAATGTTTTTTGTAAAATTAAAATAAACGCTAATATTTTTTTGCAATAAAAATATTATTTAAAATTTTTATTTAAAACATTATACTACAGCAACTATTCTGAATAAAAGACTTGACCTCGCGTCTCATCAGCGCTTGGACATAAAACACAATACTAAATTCTGCAACTATATTTTTGTAAATAAATCTCAGATATGCCTCTTGTGATGTAATAAACACATGCAAGCAAAAAAAAATTTGAATGTAAAATTTTCATATTTACAATAAAACTGTGTTAAAAAATATTTTATATACAAAAAATCACCCGTGATGACCTCGCCTCGTTCATAAAAAAATATTCTCTGCACTAAATAGATAGTGAGCTAGCTTAACAACTGTACGTCATACTGCTATCTGTATTTTAATATTTACGTTCAATAAAATAAAAAATACGAGCAATTGGCTTGAAAAATATTTATGAATGAAAGAGACACATGCGACATATAATATACATAGGTAAGAAAAGAAAATTAAACTTAAGGTTGGGATATAGGTTGAGATATAGAAGTTCATTTTGTCGTGTATATAATGAACTATAATAATTATACTCGCAATTCCTTTTTGCTTTTGCATATTTTTTATATGTAAAAAAGTATATATTAGAAATGCAAGAGTGTAAAATTTAATTAAAATTAATTATAACGGAAAATGTTTTTACATTTCCGTCACGCTAAACTGCGAGATATATAAACAGGGAATGTATAGAATTGAAAAAAATAATAATATTTTTATCTAAATTGCTGGTAAATTGAGCTCTCCGGTACAAGAGTTTTACATGAGCTTAGTTGACAAAATAACAACATTTATAAAAATGTTTTACGCTTAACTCTGAGTTTTATTCATTGTTAACATGCTAGAAGAAAAGTCTAATAGTTTAGAAGTTATTTGAGTTCCCCCCTACCTTTACCTTAGTAGTGGGCCCTCTTAACTGTCAGTACTGAGTTTTTCAGCCTCTTTGGAGATTAAGACGTAAGTCTGATTTTTTTATAGGTACAAAAACAATCATAAGTGACTTTTTTTATTATTATAATATAAGTCTCTGTTCGAATTGTCCGATATATATTTTCAATTTCTTCAAACTTCATATAATATTGTTAAAAAAAATTACTTCAACAGTCTCCAAGAAAAATTTTTTTTTTCTTAGTTCTTTATAAATACTGCGCTTCACTTTAAATTTTTTTAAAAACAAAAAATCTTTTGTTAATAAAGATAGATCAAAATTACCATCTGTTCACTGCGTTGAAATTTTCGAAATTTTTTTTTGAAGATGATGAGAACTGAATTAAATAACGATATAGATATTTTAGGGATTTTTTTTTTTATAGAAATCAATATAATCAGATATACACACGAGAAATATTCAACAAATTCACGGGGCAAACACGCGACTTGTGTAAAATCATCTTGTTTATATAATATAAGTATATTGGAATTTGATTTGGAATGTCCAAATCATGCGTCCGATATAAGTAGTATTATATTTTGGCTTTCGGCATTTCTTTTGTTTAAGGTAAATTTTTTCAGCATATACAATGATGCTTGGTTTCAAAATATTTTGCTCAATGTTGTATTTAAACGAATTCACGTAAAAAGTGCTCACCTTTAACCAGAAAATTTATTTTTTGTCTTTAATCTTGGTGGTTTTAACAAAGAAACAGCCTTTATGAATGATATTTTTGAGAAAAAAGTTTGGGTATTTAACTTGCATTTTGATTTATTTAAACATCACGCAATAGTTGTAAATAAAATTCTTCTCAACGCACCACTGAAAGTGAATAATGTTTCTGAGATTCTTTCTATAAACAAAAAACGATGATACGGTTAAAGAAGCGTGTCCATATAGGTTTTTGGGTTTTGATTGATGGAAGGAATTGTTTTAAAGAAATGAAAAGGTGCTTTTGTTATATTTGTTAATATTAAATGCGGAAAAATGTTTGAAGCTTTTTTCCCACACATTTGTTATATATGTTTAATTAAATTCGAAAAAAGAAATATTTTGAATTTACTTGCAATAGAGTTGTTAACCCATATTTTTCTGATAATGCCATATTGTTGTAGATAACTCATACACCAAGAACATATATTTTTAAAATTTTAAAATTTTATATTAGTACCCCAAAATCAGTTTTAAAAAAACAAGATTTAAAACTGCCGCCTTAAATCGGGGACAGTATGTGGATTTTTGGTTTTTTTTACGTTGATCGCTATGATAAAATGTAGTACAACGATTTCACCAGTGGATCGTGGACATTTTCAAAAATTTAAATTCTTAAATTTAAATAATTAAAATTCTAGCGGTTAAAAAAGTCAGACATATCAAGACTTTACTTCTTTTTGGGTTTTCTAACATATAAAATAGGAAAAAGTGGAATATTTTTATAATTGATCATATTTTATTGATTCACTTTTAAAAACTAATTATCTTATCGTGTTCAATAAGGCATAAAAAATATGTTTACAAAAAAAAACGTGAACCAAAAAAATGTACCAACAAATTATATCCTTTTTTTGCAACTTGCATAAAATAAACTAAATAACTTCATATTGTACAATGCGCACGGTTCAATAAATAACTCAACTGTTTAAAGTATTTTTTTTTTCGTTTTTTCTTTAATATACCCACATCCAATCTCCTCAATTTACGCTAATAAATCCTTAAACGTTATTTATAAATCTGTTATTTATTTCTGTTCATATAAAATAAACACTTGGCTCAACAACCGCTCTAGCTCTTATAAATGTATAAATAATATGTTAAAATAAAATTATTTCTACAAAATGTGATGTACAAAAAATAATTTGTACATTTTTTTTCCTCGAATGAAAACATTTTGTACTTTACACCCATAAAATCGCGGGTACAATTTATTTTATGTACACATACCAAACACATGCTCTGATAAATCACAATATTTGTAAAATATTTAAAACAAAAATTTTGGTATCGCATTAATAAAAGATTTTTATTTAAAAAACATCTACTTTTATTGCCATAAATCTGATATAGAGAAGGGAATGCAAAGACACAAATATTTTTGCAAAAGCTTTTAGACAATTTTAAATTGGGCTTTTAAGATAAATGATTCAGAATCGGAATATATATTCAACTTATTTTAAAATGGAATTTTTGTTTAGAATTTATTTACGATTTAAATTAATCTTATTAAGAAATTGATAAATTTCAAAAATTTATGTTTTTTTTTTATTTTTTAAGATTTTAGTCCTAATGTCCTACTGACACAATATATCACGTTATGATTTGTTTGTCTATTTTATGTAGTGTACGTTACGGCTATTTAAATTTACATTTATAAATAAAGTATAATCAATTATGGATTGAAACTTTTTTCAAGATTGAAGGGATGTTTTTTGCTCTTAGAAACCAAATTTAAAATGTAAACATAACATATCTTAGTAGCTATAGCATCAATATTTCTGGTCTGACCGTGATGTGCGTTACGCTGGAATGAGCGTATACATACATATGAGTTTAAACTTTGAATATTTAAAAAATAATAAATTCATAAATTTCCGACTCTTAACAGGTAAAAAAAAATCTATAGTGTCTGCAATAACCGATTTGAAAAAAAAAATGACAACATCAAAAATGTATCTACATAATATAAATAGAAAAGTAAGTTCGCAGACACACTTTATATGCAATATTTTATTTATCTCAATTAATCTATATACAACAACGAAATTAATTAATTAGCCAACCGCCAAATAAATAAATTCTTTTAACTTCCATTTCAAATATTAGCCATATATTAAAACACTTTTTTAAAGACATGGCCATTAAATTGGTTATCGCGAATATATGGAGATTTTTTTCATCTTGCTGCGTATATGTGGTATAAGGTTATCTCTCTAAAACTTGTTGAATTAATTTACTGTTAGAAAAATGCCCATAAATAATTATCTCAAACCGAACAGCAAGCAAAAAAAATACATCAGAATTAAAATTAACAGAAAAAAAATGAATAAAAGAAGAATACAATAATTCACACCTTTTAAATTTGTGTTTATTTCAACCCAACAAACAACACTTAACATTATTATATAACGCGCCAGATACATTCGTACCGTCTAAATGGAATATTTCTCTGATGTTAAACATATCGAAAAACAATGTGTTTGCGGGAACGTTAACTCTTCAGGCCAGCCGTATGTACATCACTTCTATATATAGGTATACACTATACATACATTTTACACACATTTTAAAATTTTTAAACAACATTTCAGAGCTGGTTTTGTTTTAAAAATGTTAAATTGTTGTTGTTGGTATTTGAATTATTTTTTTTTACTTTAAATTATATTTAAGTATAACAAAGTCGCAGAGAAGAAAAAAACAAGTAACATTAATTCATTGATGAAATGGTGTTATAAATTTAAATACACTCTTCTTCTCATGTTTTCAACCCACTATTTTAATTTCCATCAACGTGTGTGATCAAATTGTGAACAATTTCAACACTCAATATCCGCCACATATATATATGTTTATATTGTACATATAAGAATAAATTGTTTGATATGCAGTGGTACATACTCAACACTGGGCAAAGATATGTGCGATGATAAGAACAATGTCTGTATACCTATAACTATATCTGCGTACATATTTTCATATTTTCACTATTCAATTTTGCTTATTTTTGCTCAAAACTTATATTTTTAGCGCAAATTTGTTCATCGCGCACACTAAAGTCCGACGAAACAGAAATAAGACGCGCGGATATCTTTTTAATTCTTTAAAAAATAATCATCTCGCATATGTGGCAATTGATAAAATGTGTTCTCTGCATAATATGTTTGTATAATATGGACATTTTTCACATTTTCAAAATAAAGTAAAAAAAGCTCGCATTGAAGCAATCAATAAATTTTGTCTATGATAGCATTAGTTCTAATAATAAATAGCGATTATTTTTTCTTTAATTCTTCGGTAAATATATAAATCTATTCTGGTGACTTAACATAACACCCGAAGACATAACACCCAAAAGCTTTAACAAGCTTTAATCATACGAAAACTTATTTATGGTTTGTGTCTTTGCTAAAAATTGTTAAAAACGATTAAGTTTCCCTTCTAAATATTATAAACAAAGCAATGCAGTGTATATATTATTGGCTGCTACCACCAGGTTTAAAAATTAGAAAAAACGAAAAAGCTTTTATAAGCTTATTTGGGTGTTATGTCATTTCACCTCTACTTTTTAATGTTCTGAAATTTTAAGAGAAAAAAGTTTTCATTCTAAAAATTATAAACAAAGCAATGGATGTATATATTATTGGCTGCTACAACCAGGTTTAAAAATTAGAAAAAACGAAAAAGCTTTTATTTCATGTCACCTCCAAATTTGAATATGCAGAAATTTCAAGGACGAGGGGGTTACGAAAACCAATCTAAAAATTTGTATTTAGCCATACACATTCACCATGTCTTTTTAGTGTCTAGCTTTCATTTGACATCCATCACACAAAGCCTGAAAAACGTTTTTTTCTGAAATGTTTATAAAATTTGGATTTATTCGCCCATTTTAACTATATTATAGGAATTTTTGAATTCTGGAAGAACCGCCTCTTCGGGATGATAGCTAAGTGTATATATTTTAGGCTAAAAAAAATAATTTAGGAATGTGGCAGATAGAAATAATCACCGGATTGAAGCTTCTAAGGTATAGATAATTTTGTCTTAAACTCTTACTCTACTATGGGCTGAATACTTGTTGTACACAATTTTTTTTTAAATAAAATTCAAAAATTATTATCGATCGTCCCATAAAATGAATAGAGAAAGTTTAAAAGTGTATATATGATATGATACAACAAAATCGTCAATATTTGCAAATTATTTAACAAAAAATTACAATTCTTGTTTGTTATAATATGCCTTAAATACGAGTTTTATATGATTTTTATTGAAGCTTTCAATTTGGTATCGCGCAAAACAAGCTTGTAGTTATACATATTTCAAGAGCCTCACACTAGTATTACCAACTATATTTATATTGATTTTTCTTATCGCTAATATTCACTTCATGCTTATGTCTTGTTTATTATAAAATTGTGCTCTGGCGACCAAACATTATAATGGCGTAAATGAATTAATTTATATTTATGCGTTCATTAAATTAAAATGTTAAATATTCGTTGTATTCATTTGTCGCATAATTTATTCAATAGAATTCAGAGGCGAGACATGCTGTCTGCTTTCGAATAATTTTTAATTAATCAAATTTTCTACATATGAAAAAATGTTGATTGTTCTATACTCCAAATTGGGAAAACATATAGAGGGAATATTTTCCTTATTGCTTTTATGATTCATACAAACGCCAAAAATCCATATCATATTATATGGAGTTTGCATCTACAAACCTTAAATTAGGTCAAAATGCTCAAATGGCTGGAATGGTAGCATTTTTTTGCGTTTTTAATGCCCCGATTCACTCAAAATAAAGAAATAGAGTCCATCGCTGTGCTCGAAATACCGGAAACAAGAAAGTGGGCGGATTTTGATGGAGGTGAGTTTTTAGTGACGCTATACATTTTTTTTTAATAAAAGCTAAAAAATATAAGTTTTGTTTTTAAATTTTGTTAAAGATGAGCTTTTAGTGGTCCCATATAGTCTAGAATTATATTTTCTACGTCAAAGGTAAATGGGTGCTCCCGTACCATTATTTGATAAGATTTTCATTAAAGTGCATTTTCTCTAAATTTTCAACGATTCTAAATATATACAAATTTTGCATACTTCACCTCTGCAAATGCTCTATAAATGCAGCAATATATTTGCAATATCTATAATTATTTAACACACCTTATTTCTATACTTACGATATCAAACAGCATATTTCCTTTAGAATTTTATGTGTTTTTAGACGTAAAAAGGATCAAAAAGAGGGAAGCCAGCAGTAATGTGTACAACCGAAATTTGGAAACGACCACTGAGCAGAAATCCGTTGAATCCGTGAAATCCGTGAAAGCATCATACGACATGGACCTGGGAAGCGACTAAGGGAAAGGATAAGTAAAAATGGGACAAAGTAAAATTATAATTTGTTTTTGTTAATTTTTGCTAACGTTAATAACGTAAAAAAAGATATTACGAGGAAAAAGATGAAAGGAGGTTGGAAATGGCTGTGAAATGTTTTAGATGAGCTGAGGGATTAAGTAATTTTTTTTTAACACTATACATTCAGTGAGTGCTGAGTATAGTCAGATCAGCTTAGTAAGGAAAAACACCGACCATTTTGAGAAATTTCTTTAATCGTTCGAAATCAATAGTGAATTTAAAACAGAAATCATGTTTGTTCTTTCCATATCTTTACATTATCTAAGCTATGAGAGAATATGCGGTCTGGCGAGGGGTTACATGGATAATCCTCACTGTCGGGGTTGGTTCAATCAAGAAGCGGATCGAAGAGCTGGGGGATAATATTTTATATATCAGACGTACATCACATCATCTATTCTAATATGTTTGACATTTCTAGTAATTCTATTCTTATATCGAGCATAACGAATGTTGAGAATAATTTTTTTTGTGTTGGATAAAAAGTGTATTAAATATATCCCAGAATTAAAGAAATTAGCTTTGTCGCTTTGGAAAATGTTGTTTATAGTTATACTTTAGATTTTGTGAGATATATCAAATATTGTAAATTTTTTGTAAATTCCTTGTTTCGAAACAATATCAACTGAAAAAAAATTGTTGACATCAATCTATAAACAAGCGATTAACAAACCTTTATTTGAACGCAAATCCACACAAAAAAAAAGAAAATTTACATAACCATACGTATATGCGCATACAAGTCAGCCAAGAAAAAATGGTTTAGACAAGTTTCAAAATATGTGATTATATCTAGAGAAATCTTTAGGGTATTTAATGAGTGCTTTGAACGCATTGAAGATTCGCCACTGCGATATCGAGCAATATTTCAAGTATATGAAAATATGTTAACACTTTTAAAGTAAAATATTACAAAAACGGTTGAGATATATTTTTAAATATTTAAATTATTTAATTTAATAAAATGTTTCAATTACAAAATTGCCGCGATATCAAAATTCCAATCATCTCGAAAAAAATGGGCATAACTAAACTATTTTTTATTGCATCACATTTTATATTAAAAAAATATTATCGATTTTTTTCTATATATAAAATCAATCACTAATTTAGAAATCAATCATCAAAATAAGATGCAGTTATATATTTACAGAAAAGTTACAATATAAAAAAACTTTGATTTGAAAATTCACCACAAAAAATCTCAAAATTCAAGCGAATGACAAAAACAAGTTTCAAAATATCCATTTATTTTCTGTATGTGTGTACAGTTTGAATTGATTTTTTGTATTATTGAATCAAGTTTTTATCTGCATGACCGATCAACGACATATTATTAAATATTACCGCAGGTATATCTATCCATACACAGTTGACAAATCATGCACATTTTTAAGAAATTGAATTAATTAACACATTTTTTTACAGACCGTTAAATAATTATAATACGTTTTTTTGTTAGTTTGATTTTCGTAAGTTTTAATTTCAATCTATAGCAATAATTATATGTGAGATTTGTTTTTAACGTTTCTTCTTCAAAAGGAACAGATTAAAATTATATATTTAATTGATTGATTACTTGCGCGATCTCTAACATCATAATATTTATAGATTTTGTTATATTGATAAATTTAAATGGAAAATGAAGGATTTGTGCCGCCGCCGACTGTCGCATTTTTGTCCAGAGATTAATTTGAACAAATTATAATTTATTAAATGCGATGAATTAATTTTAATCAAAACATCTTGATATTTTAATTAATTGAATTTTGATTTAATAGCATTTTAATTTGCGTATCATTTATTGATTTTATAGCGAATAATTTAAATTATTTTTCATATGTTTGTTGTTGGATTTATTTTATTGCAATTTTAAATATGCCAAGAATGAATACGAAGCTTATATGTATCTATTTAAATATTAAATACATCTACTTTTTGTATGTAAAAGCTCATAATTTTCCATAAACCGCTTTAAGTTATGTGACGAGACATTTAATTTTTTTTTGCAAATCTTTGTGGCGTTCCATTTAATTCGAAAGCTAATCAGTAATCACATAGCTTTTAAAGTTTTGTGTTACCGCCGACCATCGCATTTTTGTTTATATAAGTTAATTTGAACAAATTAAAATTTAATAAATGCAATCAATTATAATTATAATCAAAACATCTTTATATTTTAATTAATTGAATTTTAATTTAATAACATTTTAATTTACGTATAATTTTATTTGCTGATTTTTATTTTATTTCGCGAATAATTTAAAATATTTTTATTGTGTTTGTTGTTAAATTTATTTTATTGTAATTTAAAACCAGGGCAATGAATATGTATCTATTTAAATATTAAATTACACCCATACCTATTTGTTAAGTTATGTAACGAGACAATCAAAAAACTTTTTTCTTGTAAATATTTGTGGCGTTCCATTTAATTCTGAAGCTTATTCACAGAGCTTTTGGGCTATTAGGTATAAATTGATTATTTTATAGATGCAGGAGTTTTAGAATTTTTTTTTCTGAGAATTACTAAGAAATGGCTAAATTCCTTTTATCTTAGTGTATAAAGATTTCTTTGTATATTTAATAAAATATTGATTGTGCAAATGTAAATTACAATAAAATTAAAAAAAAAAATCTGTCAGTGGCCAATGGCCATCCACTGTATATAAAGATATGTTTTCAAACCTCTATAGTAAAGATTTTTCTCTAAATATAGGTTACAATTCTGCGAATTTTCCAAAATATTTATCTCCTATGTCATAAATTTAAAAAAAATAATTACGCACCTGCAATTTAATATTTTGGGTAGCTATATAAATTTCCACAAAATCAAAAATATCCCACTTTAATAAATAATAAATTATTTATATAATTTATAATAATCTTAAAGATACGGATAATTGGCCTGGCTGCTGAGAACAGTGAATTTCGGTTTGACATAAAGAATTCAATATCCCGCCACAGTTAATTATACATATTTGTTTAAAGATACGCGTTCGGTTCTATAAGGAATAAATTGCGTAAGGTGCCTTTACCTGCAAAAGGTAAACCCAAAAACTATTCCCTAACCCATGGATATATCTATCAATCAATATATGTTTTTAAATTTGATTGATATTTTACTTTTATATTTTGAATTGATCGACTGGTGTAAGTATATAGGTATAATGTTCGGCATGCTTTTGGTGATGCTTCCGAAATGTTGGGTTCTTTTAAACCTGAATTATAATCACGCTGCAAAGCGTAGATGCAACGTACATTAGCAATAGAAATATATGAAAACATTGGAAACCAATTATAATCAAGAGTAATGTACTGCAACAAAACACATGAGAAAAATCAAATGTGATATAATGCTAATGCAGCATGCGGCGTGATTATAATTCCAGCATTAAAGATTTATATAGTAAATTTTTTTTTTTATATGTGCTTGTATGTATCTTAGAACTTATAGTTTTAGTTCTTTATTTATCTTCAAGGTTTGACCAATATTTTTTTTACAAAACTGTCAATTTGTCGAAATTTTTTGTAAAAACCGATCAAATTTATCGCTGTATATTAGCGTATAGACCTAAAACTAGAAATTTGAGGATACATACAAGTATTAAACTAAATTTAATTGTTTTTCTTCATGGACCAAGCTTAAAGCTAATAGGAAAAAAAAGTTGCGCAACAAGTTGCTCCGGTGTAGTTCCTAGGTTAAATTATCCGAAAAGTAAAAAGCAAGTATATATATAAGTTAGGTATATATCACTGTAAAATGTATTACTAGTAGTAGATTTAATAAAAAATTAATTTTATTTTCAAATTTGTGTACTCGTATTTCGTTTTTGTTTGAAACCAGGCACTTGTCTAATTCTCTTTGGTCGGTTAATTTTTGCTTTGAATTAGAATGAATATTTTTAATTATATAAAAGTTTGCAAATATTTGTCAACAGATTTTTTCAAATTGCAACGACTTGTTGTATAGCTTTGATTACGACTATTATAATAATTCTTTTGACATTGACATGCGGATTCTTTAGATCTTTTCCCGCAAATGTATGTATTGGCACACGATAACGGCCAATAATAAAATATATTGATAAAAACCTACACATTTTACACATTATTTCTCATAAATGATAACACATTGTTTATTTTAGGTGGAACAAAAAAACGAATTTTTGGTTATTGCGGCTGCCCGCAACAAACCAAAATCAATGAACAAAAATGACATCCTGATTAATAAAAAAAAAACTACAGAAAAACATATTTTTACCAAAATGCAATGTCAATATATCGCGTGCCGATATGTTCACAATAATATTTTGTTTGCATATTATAATTTTCGGTACTTTTTGTGAAAAGATAAAAGAACATTTTGGGATTTGTTTATTTATTTATTGTACACAAATAACATAGATTAGTATAATATGGATTTGCACCTTTTCTATTTGTTAAACTGTCATATAAAAAAAACGAAACGCATTCTCCAAAAATATTCAATTTTATTGAACAAATATTATTTGCTAAATATTAATTTGTTCAAACAAATGCGATAAGGACGCGCTTAATTTAATAGAACAAAATAAATATTTAAGGGATAATTCGAGAACACTTGCTAATGTTGATTTATTTATTTTAGTTTATGCTGCTTATTTTTCGAAAACAAAAATTGTTTTTCACAATTGAATGTTAAAAAATAAATACGTAAAAAACATTTTTTTGTAAATTCTTTATTTAAATTGCAAGAAATTTCTTGTAATAAGATCGTCCCTTATTAAGCAAGACTCAACAACATGTTTTTCATTTCTTTGTATATACGTAAATTTTTTATGAGTTCTAAAGCCCTTTGATTCCATAAACCATTAAATTTTAAGTATAATGATTTTATATTCGAAAAAAGATATTTAAAATATGTTGTTGAGTTGTTCATCTCATGATCACATTATTATTTAGTTCAAATAAGTCAAACTAGTCAACTATCTTCAAATTAGCCGATAATTTTTTATTGATTCAATGCATTAATTTAAAATATTATTTACTCATTTGCAGCCATTTAGGTAAATTATATATTTTGAATAAACCATATCAGATCTGAGGCAGAAGCATAAAACAAAAATGTTTATCTCTTCGACGACTACCTGCTGGCATATCTGCGTATATATTATTATGACTTGATATGATTAAATGAATTTCCATTATTGTGTAAGCAACGAGTGAAGAAAAAAATGTGTTTTTTTTCAACATTTATTCAAATATAAAACCAGTGTTAATTTGTTGAAATTAACTGGTATGACAACCAAGGTACTTGTTGACAATTTATTTTTAAATTTTTTCTTCTTCTTCATTTACACGCATATAAAAGAAATAATTATATAAATAAATAATAATTTTTTTCTTTTCAATTCAAAAACTTACTACAAAATATATGAAATGTTGTTAAATTAAAGGACAATATAAAAAAATATCGAAGATATGACATTCTGTGCATATTATAGGCCTTTCCATATTACACCACAATATAATATGGTAAATGTTAAGTCGTTATGACCGACGGTGTTCCATTGCGCATTTATATAGTATAGTTAATGTCTGAATATTATAGTTACGTCTCTTGTAAGTGAGTAAAATGTTTATATTTAATAAATTTATGTTGTATTTTGAAAAATATTATTTATCATGTTCAATAGCTTTAATATATATGTGAGTAATCGTAAGTACACACAAGCTATGTACTCAGAATAAACATTTTTTTTCAAAATTTTCTTTTACATTGCAATGCAATTTCTGCTGGGGTGTTACTAGTGTGCTGCAACTGTGTCACTTTTAAAATTTATTTTAAATCTATTTTATTAAATTTTCAAAATATTTTATAAAAAAACTTCCAAAGGGTTCTAAATAAAATTTAAGAAAACAAAAATCTTTCTGAAATGATTCTTAAACTGATTGATTCCAGAAATAAACAAAAATGTCGTAAAAAAAAATTTAAAAATAAAAAATAAATTTTCGGTAAAGCTAAACTGCGATAGTATGTCTCTGTTTAATTTAATTGTCGCATTTAGGTCAACTTACTTAATATAATATTCGTGAATCATTTAAAATTTACTAAAGAATCAAATAAATACCATATTAAGATATATTGAAGAATCAAAATATCTCCAAAATAAATTTTATATAAAGAAGCCATACAAAGTTTTTCCTCGAGCTGATGAAGTTTAATTGCAGAAACCATTTTTAAGATGATTCACTATACACAATAAGATATATGGAAGAATCAAAATATCTCCAAAATCGATTTTTATATTAAGAAGCCATACAAAGTTTTTCCTCGAGCTGATGAAGTTTAATTACAGAAACAATTTCCGAGATGATTGACTATACACATTAAGATATATGGAAGAATCAAAATATCTCCAAAATCGATTTTTATATTAAGAAACCATACAAAGTTTTTCCTCGAGCTGATGAAGTTTAATTACAGAAACAATTTTCGAGATGATTGACTATACACATTAAGATATATGGAAGAATCTAAATATCTTCAAAATAAAATTTTATATACAAAAATCTACACACTGTTTATTAAATTATACAAAGTTTGACCTCGAGCTGATGAAGTTAAATTACAGAAACCATTTTCAAGATGACTTACTGTACAAAGTTTAAAAATATTTAGTATATAAATATAAACCAACAGTGTGACAAAAAATTGACTAAATTTAAAAAAAAATGTTTACCAGGATTTCTTCTTATGCCAAATTTAAACAAACAAACAGAGACTTTAATATCATATTTTTGTTGTAAATAAACATTAAATGTGTAACCTCATACATATATACTCGTTATTAAATTATACAATTGATTCGATGTGACCACTTGCGGCACACAAAGTATATACATATTTTATACTTATTTACAAAGATTTAATAAATTACTAACTCAATAAATCAATATAATATTTTCCTTTTAAACATTTTGTTCTGGAATATTTATCTCTGTTGATCGCATTTATCATTAAAATATATTTATATTTTAATAATATTATGAAGTATTGATTTTAAAATGTAATTCGACTATATATCGATCATTAACGCAAACCAACCAAAAAAAACCTCAATGATTGATTTGCAAGTTGAATCAATTCACTGTAAGGGGTTAACTTAGTTAGAGCCCAGAAAATTATTGTAAATAATAATATTATTAATTTTATAAACTTTATGGAAGCCCCCCCATCGATTACACAAATATAAATTTATTTAGCTGAATATTTGTTATTAATGTAAAATTAAAAAATGCATGTAATGTAACAGCCTCTTTAATTTTATAATATAAATGGTTGGCTGTTGTGGTGCAGTGCTGCAGCTCTCTTATATAATATTATATGCACTATATTTATTATGTTAATGCAGTCAATGAACGCGCCCCCATTAACATCTTTTTAATAATAAATTATGAAAATCGATTCAAAATTCAAATGAAATTAATACGAAAATTTATGATTTGTTTATGTAATGCGCATAAGTTAAGTTGCATGTTTTTTGTTCATAATAATGGTTTTCCACATACATCATTACAACATCCTGAATGATTGCCGAAAATTTGTTCCTATGGTATTAATAATAATAATTTGCCACTACAATCCGATGAGGATTTTGAGCATGTCGCACCGCATGTTCAAAGTATTAGTGCTATGGTAGTGTTAGTTTTTTTTACAAAATATCTTAAAAATCATGAATTTTTAGATAATAAACTGTCCAATACCTTAACTTCTAAACTGCTAGAACGTCCTACATTTTTTCGCATTTCTCTTGTAAATGGTTGCAAAATATAAGAATAAAGAGAAAGTGTTACGGCTTTTAACAAATTATGTTCTATAAACTCCTAAATTCCAAACCGCTGAATCTCTAAATCCATAAACTACTGAAAAGCTAAACTGATTTACATATGAATACTTAAACACCTTAACCACTGAACGAATAAATTAACGAAAGGCAAAGCCCTGAGTGTAAAAATGGGTCCAATGATTGTACTAAAAAGCTTTATACGTTCTACGTTTGATTTTTTTAAACTCTAAAACTTTTATGGCTCACTACTTCAAGTGTCTAGATCTCATTTTACACCCACCAATATTTTTTACACCAAAACCCCCCCCCCAACCCTTATGCATAAATATACATATAAAAACATATTTTTGTTGGATTTGTCCCAACTTTTTTTTAAAATAGCTTTTTCTAATACCTTTTATTTTTTTTATATATTTCTTACCCCTCTTCTCGAACTATCCAAAAACCAAGATATCTGCAATTTTTCCTAAACTTTAAACTCCTCTGGTGGACCA
>JANSTW010004119.1:0-16103 GCA_027564275.1 Diadocidia ferruginosa | reverse complement strand
CACTTAAAGCCGTTGTCCGCCTATATGATACCAACTGATAGGGTTCCTCATATAGTGTAAAACCCGCCCCACTGATCTCCAAAAAATATGGCTAGTGCGAGTTGCTGACAACACTCCACCTATATAGTCGTCAATGAAAACCATGGTATCAGATAGAAAAAAGGGTAAAATGGTCCATATGCTCCATCGCTTTGGAGTAAAGGACACGATGATGATGTAAGAATATATATATAGAGTATACATTTTATATTTTTTAAGTTTTTATGTAATTTTCTCTAATTCTGTAAAACTTTTGCAGAATGAACAATTTATTCATTATTGCATATAGTTACTATAAATTAGTTTTTACTAAAAAAATTCTGCAAAAAAATTAAAACATCTGTTTAACTCGATTATTATATATACATATTTTTTTTTTAAATAAAAACGAGTCACAGAAGCACCTCGTTAATTGAATCACCCTGTATAACGATATATTGTATATAAGTAGATACATAAAATGTTGTAAACGGCTTATCGAAATTTACATTAAAAAAAATAAAGCATATGGGTAAACAATGCACTTCTGATTGAAATCTTAAATTGTGTGCAGCGCAATAAATAGCCAGTATAGTGGATATATATTAAGGATAATATTAAGCACCTACTCTTTTATTATATAGTAGAAGATAATATAGATATAATACATTCTTCCAGTGTTATATAGAATTTAAAGATACAAAAATCCAGTGACGAATAGTTTAAATGCGTGCTCAGAATTATTTTACATAGGGCTTATGGAATATAATTTATAAATTTGTTTCTTTAAAAAAATTAAAGTTTTTTACTGGTTTTGACATTTTCTAACAATTTCTACTTCCGTCAATTCTAAAATATTCAGGAAATATACAAAAAACGATGCGTTTTTAATTTGATCTCAAATCTAAAATCAACGAATTTCGTTGAAAAATTTTCTGTTCTGCTTCTTTGAGTTAAAACATTTTTAGCTTTACTTATGTGTGCGAAACAGTCTCAATTCCAGCCGTTCCTATGTATTGCATGGGATAGTGTATAATATTTTGACATTTGACAGAAGATCTAACACTTTTTGGTTTATTTACATGAAATTTTAAACAAGTTTACATTTTCATTCATGTATTCATGTATGTGCATATTTTGACCATAACCAAAATCCACATAACTGTGGTTCTGGCCGAGACATTAAGATACTAAAATATTTACGAAAAGGCAAACTTAATTGTAGGTGTAGGAATTTCTTCTAAAATATCAACAAATATCAATTCGAATTTTCATTGAACACCCCAAAAACTTTTTCAAAATTCGTCACTGCAAAAACAATGTTACACAACAGCACAAATTAAAACAATATATTGATCATCGTATAGTTATACATAATACATGCATTTAAAATAAAACAACGATCGGCCTACACGTTATTCTCTATTGTCTCCGTGTGGGCTCGACGCGCTGCAAAACATTCGTGGACACTATCATCTGTCATCAGTAAAGTGATTTATTGAAATCGTGAGTGTTTAAAGAAAATGGTTATACTCATGTTTTTAACTTTAATATACAAAACTGCTAAATACATTTTATTAACTCGGTTCTTTTTGTTTTTGTTGTAACATATAGCATATATTATTATATATGCATGATGCAAGAAACACCTAATGAAATACAACTTTTAATTAATTACCCGTAGGGGTATTACTTATACTTATAGTATAAAAGTTACGTTTGATCCTTGATGTTGTTGTACAAAATGTTGTGCGATTGTAAATTTTGTTTTTGCTTTTATTTTTGTAAAAT
Source organism: Diadocidia ferruginosa (assembly GCA_027564275.1). NCBI lineage: Eukaryota > Metazoa > Arthropoda > Insecta > Diptera > Diadocidiidae > Diadocidia > Diadocidia ferruginosa. The sequence continues at coordinate 14,294 of JANSTW010004119.1, read as the reverse complement.
TTGTTTTACTTAAAATTACTTATAGTCAGAGGTGCAAAACTATAAATATTCAGAAGTTACCCTTTTAACCCTAGGATGCATACGTGATTTTATCCATAGAACTATATAGAGTTGCCAGATATATCTAGATTCTAGACTCTATAGACCCTTGAGCTTACAATTTTTACAATTGAAGGGTTTGGGTAAAATAACAAGGTAAGTAACATTTTTTTTACTGACATCAAATTTTATTTAAATCTAAAAACCATTCTATATAATATATCATTCTATATTTAAAATGTTATCATTTAAATTATCTCGTCATTAGTTTATTATATTTAAACTTTTTACATGAAAGGAAAATAAAAAAATATTTTCTAATTTTTTTTAATGTTATAGTTAACTTGTTCTTATCCCTAGCCCTCCGATTTCTTCTTATCCATAAAAAAATGTAGCTGTTAAACAATATATATTTTTTGGCTGTGACAATTCCCAGCCACAATTTACATCTAAAAACCCGCTAAAAAATATCTGCCAAATGTTCTTTTTTTGACTGTGACAACGTTTTTCCAGCCAAAATATATACAGTAAGAAAATATCTGACAAATTGTATATTTTTGTTGGCTGTGCCAACTTTCTCCCAGCCACAACAGCTAAGATAATAGCTTGAAAAATGTTTTTTTATGACAACGTTCTCAAATGATATATTTTTTGGATGTGACAACTTTCTCTCAGCCACAATAGCTAGCAAATAGTACATTTTTGGGCTGTAACTTTGTTCTATCAACCATGTACAGCTAAAAAAAGCTGACAAATGGTATATTTTTTTTGACTGTGACAACGTTTTCCCAGCAACAATATTTATCTAAAATACAGCTATAAGAAAATAGCTGGCAAATAATTTTTCTTTGTAACATATTGGTTTGAAAATATTTGGTTTTTTGTGTTACCCATAAAAAAATTTAAGCTTTTTTACGGATATTACGAAATGTGGACACATTTATTTTGCGTAACGATTTCAAATGAATGTAAAAATGAATTATACATGGTCAAAACTGAATAGATTGCTTCAATCCGAAATTTTCTAATTTAAAAGCTAAGAAACAAACCTAAAATAATAATTTAAAAAAAATTCCTATACATGCTTTTTTGAAAAGTTCAGCATAATATAACTTCAAAAAAATAATCCGCCTCTGCCAAACTCAATTAACCAAAAATTTTCTGTACTAAAGTATTAATTCTTTTCAGCTGTTTGACATAAACTATATACCAGAAGATGTGACTTCCTTGGATTAGATTTTAATAGTTTATTTATAGTCATTTATGTACAAATTACCGTAAATTTTAAGAAAATATGTTAAAACGTTTTTTTTTTGTATAATCTCTTCAATCTAAGTATATAGCATTCACAAAAAATAATAATAAATTTTGTCCCAATTCCAAACAACATAATATTAATGAAGCCTCAACACCGCCTATAAAATGCGACTTAAAAACCAAATTTTCTTCTTCTAAAAAAAAAAACTAAAAACAAATTATTACTAACTCTTTGGATGTTATTTATTTATCTTTTCGAGTGTAAAATATTAAAGGCGTGTTATTGTACAATGTGTGGAGATGAAAATAATTATTATTTTATTTTATTATACTTAGGCATCTGAAAATAATATATATGCTGTGTGTGTTATTATAGCTTAGCGCTGTGTGTGCATTAGATTAATGTTCTTTTAGTAAATTTTAAATATTATAATAAAATGTTTATTAAAATATAATTAATGGCAAATTGTCATGATAAATCTTTGCTTGCAAGAATTTTTTGTTTATATTTTATTAAAATGAGATTTAGATGATTTTTATATTTATTAGTTATTTATATTTTTAGCTGTTTATTTATAAATTTTAAATTATTACAGATAATATTTTCTAAAATATTATTATTATTTATAGAATTAAAAAAATAAGCTGAATACCCCCTGCATTTGCACAAATTTCCATTTTCCTTCAATGTCAAATTTACATTTTCTTTTTTTTTTTCATTATAAAGATGAAATAAATGCGACGCAATGTGTAGCGTGTCATTCAAAGTTTCATAATTATCTTAACACCGTTTGATACAGACCTACAGCGATTAACGGTGAACTTCTAGTACAAATAACGTAAAAAAAGAAAACAAATATTACTTTTTCCGGGTAAGGCTCATAGAAAAATTGTTATAATTAAATTTCAAAATAAAGTTTGCGAAAAAACTTTATTCCACAATGTTTGTATGAATATTTTTTAAATAATAAAATTAAATTTTTTTATATTTTTTGAACCAAATTTTTCTGAAACATGCACCAAAGTTCACATTTGGTTTTTTTAATATTAAAAAAAAAACCAACAAAAAATTAAAAAAAACAATGTCCACCCTTTCTTTATTTCATTTATCAGTGCCAGTAAAAAAAAATAACATTTCATCGAAAGATGAGCGCTCAAACGTGCATCAAAGTTAAACACTGCATTGGTATCAGTAACTCTTAATGTATAAAGCTAAATAATGTCAATTTAAATATGCGCAGGAATGACAGTTATGTCGTCAGTGTTGAGATTGTAGATTTGTAAACGTATATTTTTGTTTTTACTTTTTCATATAGAAAATAAATAAAAATTTATTTTCTATTTTGTAAAAAACTATCGTGTTTTATAACGCCCAATAAACACATATTTTTACTTTTACTATTTTCATATAGAGACAAAATCCAACTAGCTTGGATTCCGGTCAAAATGTCAAATTGCTGGGACCAATTTGCTTTTACTATTTTTATATATAGGAAAAAATCCAGCTTCAATTCCGGTCAAAATTTCAAATTGCTAGGACCAATTTTTTTAAAAATTTTATCGTAGAATTAAAACAAAGTATAAGAAAGGTTAGTACAAAAATATGACCCATGAACATTTTTGAATTACGCTACGAAGTATACGAGTGGTCAAAAAAGGAACTATTCATAGGTAGTCTAGCGAAAAGTATAATTTAAAGAAATCTGTCAAAATAATAAAGCGAAAATTAGTAAAATCTAAACAAACATGAAAAAGAGCAAAAATGTTACACTATCACAAAGAAATATGGCTGATTAGTGTTGTTTCATTCAAGATATATATAAAAAAGTCCTCAATCAGCCATGTTTCTTAATATTTTTTCGACGGTAAGGTATATAAAATCGACCTATTGTCAAGGATTTGGTTTAATATTGTACTGATTCAGAAGTAACAAAAAAAAGCATTCGTTCGTATGTCCGTTCGTCCTTAAAATACCAAGTATATGAACTTTTATACCAGTGGACAACCCAGTTTTTTAAAATGTTGTTTTTGAGACTCAGTTAATTTTATGCAACATATGAACAAAATTACGTAACACTTACTCGAATATTTTGATTAGAGATAATATAACTCATCAATTTATCTTTTTAATAAAGCTTTTGTGTATATGTTAAACTACAAATGTAAGTCGACATATATGATTTATACAACATTAAATCAAATTAAAAATGTAGTTACTTTTTGTTCGAATTCTTTAAAACTAAACCTCAATAAAATTACTGCAAAATTTTTAGCTTAATCGGCCAATTAGTTTCAGAGTTATAGAGCTTCAGACAAACACACCATCACATTCATTCCTATATCCTATAATATATATTGATATTGATATATAATTGTACATTGTCACTGTTATACTAATGTTTTGACAATATGACAGTTTATTTTTCTTGTTATGTATTATACTCTCGTGACAGGATACTGACATGCAAGCGACATGTACGTACTATAATATTCTGTTATTCTATAATGATATCGACCAAAAAAAACGATTTGAAATTTTATTGTTGGGTATTATTTGTAAATTGTAGATTTTTTGAGAGTGGAGATGGATGGAAATGGATTAATGAGCAAAAATAATGATACATTTTACTAAAAGTTATACGTATACTTTGTTATTAAATTTTGTAATTGTATGTTTTCTTCTTCGTAACCCTTTTTTGTTTGTCAATATGCAATGTTTCTATGAGATATTTGATTTTGAATTTTGAATTTTATACACTGAGAAAAATTTACATAATTGTCTAATTTCTGAAAAATTTGAAAAGTTTCTGAAATAAGGTTATAAGCTATGGTATTCAGGCTGATGAAGTTAAAAGAAACTGAAACTACTGCAACATTTATAACACAATTTTTGGAATTTTTCTCGAAAGTTGAAACAGGCTGATGGATAGACAGACAGGCATACGGATGGATTTTCGATTTAAAATTCGAATAGAAGTAAACCAAATATTAAAAAAAATATATTTTTCTAAATTTAATGATGATTACAAAACTTCTCTTTATTTTAGTTAGATACAACGAATTAGAAATAATCATGGAAGGAACACAATTTTATAAACAAACAAAAAAATTTAATAATAAACCTGTAGTGTTGGTGAGATGCACTTTTAGTTCATAAATTAAGTATTTTTGAGGGGTGAAGTGACACGTATTTTCCATACATTTTTACTTCCATGTATATTTCTAATTCGTTGGTATATACTAACCATGCATATTAGGAAAAATAAAAAGATGCAAAAAAAATTATTAATATTTTTTATTACAATATATCAAATTATTATTATATAAAAATGAAGTCAAGGTTCATTTATCAAAATTGTTTTTCACTTAGAAAAAATGAAAAATTTGTTAATTTATGTTTTTTTGTCAAAATTTAATTAAAATATATATTTTTCGATTCGGTTTTTAATTATTTTAAATGGGTTTTATTATTAAAAAATACGCACAAATATATAAATATAGACAAACAAGAATATATAATAAACAACTGATAAAGACAATCAAGTTTATAATTTATTTTGTTTATTTCAGTTTACTGCCGACGAGCTCATTAGGTCAACGATTTTTCTGATACATTAATTTTTTTGAATAACAATAAATTTGAAATTAATTGATAATATTTTTTTTATATTTATATATAGGGTTATTCATATAGGTTATATTTTTATATATTAGGGTGTTTTTTTTAAATATCGGAGAAGAGAAAGGGGGTTAATTTGAAATAAAAAAAAATTGCCTAAAAATCGGTAGAGTTCATTTAGCAGTCTTCTATGTCATATCAAGATCATATAAAACGTACATAATATGAGTCGCTTGGCAGAAGATAGTGACATGCCAAAATATGGCACATATACTTGCTTTGGAGTACGATTCATTTTAGTTATACATACAATAAATGCAAAATTCATAAAAGCATCCTCAAAATTTTACATTTTAAGCCTAATTCTGAATTTTCCAATACCGAAACGTGTGGCTTAAAAACTTTATATAAAACCTTTAAAAAAATATGTGGCATATCACTGTTTTCCTCCGCAAGCGCCTCGCATATAAATTAAAAGGAAAAAAAATTGCAATTTTTTCTTCTCGAGAAAATAAATTATTTTACGTGCATAAATTTAAAAATTTAAATGCACAGCTATATGTAGTGAATTTAACCTGCGAAGATAAACGATGAGACATATATCATTGCTAATTGTCCCCAATCGTACTTACGCGGGAAAAAAATTCCGTAATTTTTTGTTGGTTTCAGAAAATGCAAATTATGTGCCAGTCGCAGGGCTGCGGTGTTTTTTAATATAAAATGTGCAAAATATTCTGTATGATGACGATAGTTAATTTTGTTTTATTATATATCAGTGCTGAAGCTTGCCATTTTAGGCATGGGAAGCATTCTACAAATTGTTTTTAGTATATGCTACACACACGACATTTTGAGTACAAATCTATACAAAAGCAAAAACGTTAATATATCGCTGAACTAAATTGACTCTTTGCTTCCAATCTTTTATACGTTTTTAATACAAGATATAAGTAATTTCAATAAAATATTGTCAGAATAAATTGGTAAAGAGACAATTTATAAATAATTGGAAGCAAATAGACCGATTAGTTGGATTCATGTACAATAGTTTGATATTTATACGAACCGAGTGGTTGTGTATAATGTATATAATATATATAGCGATCGTTAGTATGTTGTTACGCCAGATTTACGGTTCCGACTGAAATTTCTTTTCCGACAAAATCAACCAATCAGAACACGTTCACCCGCTGAATTTTCGGACGAGCAGAAAAATTACGCGTTCCGATTAGTTGATTCTGTCGGAAAAATATTCTTTGTCGGAACTTTAAATCTATCTTTAAGTTTTATTTGTAAAAATAAATCAATTTGGAAGCAATGCTTCCTTTGCTTCTATGAAATATTCGGCACTGCTATATATACATATATACATATATAACCTGGAATAAAGTTGTAGAACAAAAAGGACATTTTACAGTTTATTATAACATTCTACTTTTATTATATGAATTATAATATAATCCAAAAACGATGCACACCATGGTTTTCGAGGTCGCTGATTATACGAATGTGATGTTAAAAATGCAATCATTCAAAATGGAGGATCCAATATGACGGATTAAAATGCAATAAAAAGTTTTTTTATATATATAGATTTATACGAAAATTTTAAGACCTTACAAAACCTATCTCAAAATTGAGACAGAAGGGGTGGCCTTTCTTAGAATGTACTTCAAATGGTTGTTGTTTTCTGTACAAAATTTTAGAGGCTCATGTTTCACGAAATTGCGTGTTGTAGTGACTGTTTCTTATAGTACTTCTAGCCTTTCTGACGAAAAATCGACCATATATAAAATATATATAAGAGCAAAATCTCATTCATAAAAAAAAACTAAATCAATTATATACTTAAAAAAAATAACTGAAAATATATTATTTTAAAATAAATTCCAATTACATATACTAGATAATTTAATACCGAATGAAAAAAAAATCCCTAAGATAATCCTTAATGTGTATTAGATTTAAAGTATATACTGAGAACAGTGGATAGAATCATTATTGCTCTACACTCAAGAGGTTGTGAGCTGTTAGACCCTCGAATTTTTCATATAACTGCGGACTATCACCTTTCATACGGAGGGGTTTATTAAAAAAAATGGTTTGTCGATATGACCAGTGCGAGTGGCTGACAACACTTCAGTATTGATATAGTCGTGCGGTATCAGATAGAAAAAAGGTCCCTATGCTCCTTCATATTAAAGTAAAGGACACTATGATAATAATCAGCTACCTAAACAATCGGTTTATGTATAGAATTCAATAATACAATTTTTTTATTGTTATTATTTTTTAAATTAGAAAAAAATCTTTTAAAATAACAAGGTAAAAAAAACTCTTATTTACAAATATTAAATGGGCTGATTGTATCGACGTTTATTTAAGTACTTACCATATAGCATAATGTGTAGAACAAATATGGAATAAAGGAAGCAAACACACATATTATAACAAACATTATATAAATATAGAACGAAAAGTGTAAGAATTTTCTGTTTTAAAAATACAAATTATGTTTATTGGATTAGGATTAAAAATTTAAATGGAAGCAGAAAGAAAAGAAATGCGGTAGGCAGTTTATAAGTAGGGGCACCATCATACCAATGTTTAATTTTTCACATTTCAATAACATAACACTAATCTGACAGTTTGTTGAAAATGCGTAAAAAATTGAAGTTGGAAAAAGGACACCGCATATTTATATATTTGAATACCTTTATATAGGTTTTACTGCTGTTTTACAATCGAACAGTAAAATACATTATAAATACATACGGTTTTTTTTCCTTTTGTTAATATATCCGATTTCAAAATAGAGATTTGTCAAAAGATAACCCATGTAAATTTTGTTTTCAATTCTGGTTTTATAATACCAATCTGTATATACCTATATGCACCAGGAAAGGCCATTTGAAGCATTTGAAGCCAATTATTATTAGAATAATAATATCAATCCAAACGAAAAACATTCTTGTCAACAAAATGACATGACAATGACATGCACATTTAAATATTTTTGTAAATCTTTTAAAAAAAAATATTTTCTTTTTAAAAGTATAGTGAACATTATATTTAGTTGCTTGATTTTTATGTTGAAACACATAAAATTTTTGTCATTGCAGTGTAAATAACTATTTGCTTGTATCAGTTACTTTTTATCTTCACATTTAAGCATAAGTAAGTTCTTTTTAAAATATTATATCAATAAATTATTTATAAAAATGTCTGTTGGTTTAAGAGGAAACAATATAAAAGTGCCACGTATAGCTAATCGTGAACACTATGCGGTTTGCAGGGACGTGCGTTTTGGGAGTTAATTTGATTAAATCACTCACCTCTGAAAGAAAAAACCTAAGTATATACACAATTTCAAATTTGGCCTATTTTTGTCCTAAAAATTTCAGTATGTAGTATTGCGTGATGAAAGTACATATTTTTTGACGTTTTATAAAAGATCTAGAATTTTTTTTTGTTAAATTTATTAAATTTTTTTAAATAAATTGATATTTTGATTCATGCATATAATTACACAATGCATATTGTTGTTATGTTTTAGTTTACAAAATTCCAGTTATAGTGTTGAATGTAAAGTAATTTATTTTGTATATAGTTTCTCTTTTCTATATTTTATGAAAACCCCCACCAGAAAAAAAACCTTCGTACGTACCTGACCATTTTGCATTGAAAGAAATGCTTAGAGAAGCAAAAACGTGCTACTCTATATAATGTTTTTGTATATTCATCGTATAACGACTTGGGTGTTAAAGGGTTAGTAGTGTAATAATTTTTAATGTTTGCGGCGTTTTTAATATGTGTATATTGCAGAATTTAATGTTAGACATTATATTTTGGTTATTATGCGTGCAATGTTGATTTTTTAAAGAATTTTTAATTAAATTTTTTTCGCAACTAAGCGAATTTCTTGCAAAAAATTAAAATAGAAACGAGGTTCGAATAGCTATATGTATATTTTTATTCAACCATATTTTATATAAGTTTTAATAAAGTTTTCTGTAATTAGTTTTAAAATATTTTGTTAAAAAAAAATGGAACTAAATGTATGTTTGTGTCACATGAACCACCAATGAACCAATGAATCTAAAATTGCTGTGAAATAGAGGCAAGTTAAAATATCAAATTTTGATAGAATCAACTAAAAAATCAAATCATAAATTTATTTGATCAAGAAATTATTATATGATGGAATAACAAAAATTTTTAGATCGAATTTAATTGGAAATTTGGAACATTGATCGATTTTCTTATTTTTTAGCAAGCCAGAAGAAATGTGATACCGCCCAGTTGAGAAAAATCCCTGGTTAGACCGATGATCGAATTTAGTAGTCCATCCCATTCTTATGATATAAATTTATTTTACTTTAGGCTTATTTTTTTTTATCCACATAATTAAAACGCTTTTTCCTAAATCATTACACATTGTGCAATATTTTTTTGGCAGAGAATTTAAATCTTTTTCATTGCATTATATTTTATAATCCCTCAGCTGACAAAAAAATATATATATACAATTTTAAAACAAATCTGTCATAAAAAAACAATTTCGTTCAAAAGCTAATTTAAATTTATTTTGACAACTACTTATATAATATGCGTTTTATTCTATATAACCTCACATTGCGATGACAGATGTCAGTCGTCAATATTAAATTTATATATTATTATAAATAGGTCTAATACTTTTCATTTTAACTAAACTAAAGTGTATTTATTTTTTTACACTTTTAGCAAATACATTTTTTTGGGTATACAGAACAGCAGTTCATAATACCCACCGGGCATATAGTACAAATGGTGTAATATGTGTGGTTGTTTTATTTATTTTTTGATGTTTGGATATATGGTGGGAGTCGTATTTAACCCTTAGAGTGCTGTATATTTTTCTGCAACTTTAATAATGAAGAGGGGTCCTTAAAAGACGCCACGTATAAATCTACTTACATAAATCTGTAGAAATGCTAAAAAAAATCGTCCAACATATTTAACGATGAAAAAAAATAAAATCAATGAGGTATAATATATGGAGTAGAAAACAGAGTATACATATACGAAAAAAAAGCAAAATTAAAAAAATAAGTTGATCATGAATGTTAAACATATAATGTATATCATTGAATAAATATACATATTTTTGAATATATATTTATTTTTTACATACACCAACCAAATTGCATTGACTATGAATGTCAAAATTGTATATAAAATATAAACAATATTTTCTCTAGTATTTTTTCTACGCGATCCCATATTATTCAAACGATTACGATTCCTTATATTATGTTTTATTCAATGAAATAAATACACAAAACATAAAAATTTTCAAAAGGTTATTTACAATTGTAATAAAGATAAATACTTTCTGGAGTTCATATAAAGGAAACCACTCAGCACACTAAAGGTTAAAAAAACGTCAATTATATCCTATAGGACAGACTGTTTGAAATTAAATTCGACGTCGTTTATTTTGAAAACTATCGAAAATCCAAAAACAAAGGCTAATGAAATTTTAGATACAAATTTTCAATCAATTTTTTTTACAAATTTCTTTTTTTCACCCCTTTCTTTTTGCTAGCATTAAATGATAATATATAAAGTAAGGGAGTGATATTATACAAAGGATGTGTATAGTAAAACAATTAAAGTTTGACAAAAATTTATAAGGATATGAGAAAAATAGATCAAAAGATTTAATGTATATTTTAGACTTTTTTAGAAAGATTTATAAATAATATTGTCTTGTTGGGTTTCAGTTCATTTAACATTTTTAACAAATAACATCACATGAATTAATAATAATGTTTTCAATTTATAAATTTTATTGCTAGCGAATTTGGCATGCGTTTTTTATGACATCTACTTATATATGTGGAAAACAAAATTTAATAAATTTTGTCAGGCATATGATAATAAATATTAATTGGGCACATAAACAAAATATATAGCTATGCATATAAAATTATTTCAAAATTACTACAACAAAACTATGTACCTAGTTATATTTTAATAATTCTATTAAATTAATTTGAATGTGGCCAAATAATATTATTAAGAATTATTTATTAACGCGATGCATAATAATCATCAGCAGCTACAATTATTATGAACACAAGGTCGAGCCAACTCTTTTTGTGTTACAATTTTTTTAAACAATTTTATTGTATTAGTTTATGAAAAAAACAAACAGTTTGCTGACAATACTTTAACTTTGATATGATAGTCAACGAAAACCACGGTATCAGATAGAAAAAAAGTCCACATGATCCCTTGTTTTAAAGTAAAGGACACGATGATGACATTTTAATTTCAGTCTTCTATTATATGACTTGCGTTCCTTAATTTCTAATTCCCTCTACTAGTTTTTGCTTGTAAGTTAGCTTATGTAAGACACCTATATGCTTCGCTGTATATGTGCTTTAACTCGTACTATAAATTTAAGCATATATAATATTCTAAAAGACAATAAAATTAATAACAATAAAAAAACTAAACTAATACCTATATAATACGACATATATTTTATAGCTCAGCAGCATAGCACCGAATTTATATATATATATAAAGGAATAAACTTAAGTGTATCAATATATCACAGTTCTAATCTTTGCTCTTTGCCCTTACATGACACCTTGGCCATACTATTCGTAATACGTGTAGAGTGTATGCTATATAAATCCTGTCATCACGTATACACACAGAAAGAAATATAATAACATTTTTAAAAATCTCTTGATGTTTATAAAAAATTTTTATTAAGAAAATTGTGCACTTTACCAGTGCACAAGATACTATATTCTTATTTCTAAGGAGGGACGGTTAAGGGTACTTTCACAAACTTTTTTTGTTCTGGAGTTAAGATCAGAATTTGTTTGCTTTAATTAGAGGTCCTTTGAGAACCTTTAATGCTGTTGATTAGTGATTTATTATATGCTAACATTTCTTTCATAATTTCAACAACGAGAACTTTTGCTTTTTTTTCGTTTCAACGGCTTTTCTGTAAATTGTTAATATTTTAAAACAGGCTAATTAGTCTAATTCAAAGTAAAGCTATTCTCTATTAAATTGGTCACAGAATATCAATTTTAATAAATTGTCTTTTGATTTTAAATTCATTAAAGCAATATATAAATTAAAATATGGACCGATTTATTGGTTTTTAGATTTTATTTAAATTTGTCTATGGAGTTCCAAGCCATACTGATGATGGGACGTAGGTCCCGAAACGAGTTTTAAGTGCTGAGATTACTTCATGGATTATTTGTTTTTCTAAAAATTACAGCATTAGTTTTTTAAAAATTAATTTTTTGATTCAAATGATTTTTTTCTTTCCGTTCATACATACGAGCGTATATATAAAACCTAAAATATAAAATATACATAGGCAATTAGGGTTGGCCAATACGCTTACAATATTCTCTGTGTTGTGTTTATTAGAGAACATACATTTTTAGAAGATTATTTTTATTTCTTCGATCTGGATTGGATTTAATTTTATTTGAATTTAAATATGTTTATTATTGATTTTACTATATTTATAGCTGTAACGATCTTAGTTTCTATATAAAATAAATTATAAACTATAATAATATTCAACTCTAACATCCCTATATGTCTATAAAAACACTATATAAGTATACATATATAAATATTATAAAAACCTTATATGTAATAATATAAAGCTTTTTATTACAACTTTGTTGTATACAGGATATTCCATGAATACGCGTAAATTTTTAAAAGGGGACCCATAGATGAGCAAAAGTTGTTCTATGAGTGACCGATTTAGAGCAATTTAGTCAATTTTTCGACTTTTGCTGAGATTGCTTTACTTAATTTATCATATCATCGAAAATACTTACGCTAAATTGCCAAGTTATGACTTATGACTTTATATAGAAAGAATATTCCCAATAAAAAAAAAACACATTCACTGGAATAATTTAAATTTAAGAAAAGATTAACATTTTTTAATTGTTTTTTTTTACTTAAATCAAAATAACTTTATTATAATGTTTTATAAATAATTTTTTACGGCTCTTATTTTCATTAAATTGAAAAAAAAAACGCTATTTTTAACTTAGGTTTTTTTATTTTGTCCAAATATTAATTAAACCTATAAGCCGTTTAATATAATAAGTAAATAGTACTCATATTTATTTATAATTTGACCTTTTTTAGTAAGACCAAAAAAAAATCCTTATAAATACGAAAGTTTATATTTGCATTATGATTCAGAAATAAATAATTCAGAAATACACCCTGTATAAACTGTAATATACATATAAAGTTAGATTAATCTCCGAAACCATTATAATATTGACCTCCTAAAGCTGAATTTTGTCCACAAATCTTTTGGTATTTGCTTTGGCCACAAATGGTATTAACAGAATGTCGGGTCGTTATTATATACGTATATCTCGCATTATATCTTTCTTTTTTGCGAGCAAGATGAAAATACTTTGATAATATTTTGTGAAAATAGGAGATATATAATATAATGGATACACGAGCCGAATTTAAGTAACAAAAACGTCATATATATACGCATATAATATAAGGATTACTGATGGGGAGTATTAAAACAGTTATTTACTTTGTATTTTTATGTTTTGCGAAAACAAATTATATTTTTTATGGATTTGGGGTAAATTTGGATGCGAATAAAATGTATATTTTTTATCAAATTATATTTCATATTCTTTTTTTATTGGTATCACAAGAACTATACTGTCAACGCTATGTGTTTAAACAAAATATTTTATTCTATTTAATTTAAAATTAGAAGCAACTTCTCTGCATTGTGAAACTCACGTCGCAGCAAGCAAAACAAACAAAGCGTTAATGTTGTGTGAGCAGTGAAATTTGTTTACTATGGTGCCAACATTATCGAAGGAAAGATGATTAATTGTAAAAATACGCGGTCAGAGCTATATAGGATCGTACTTATATGACGTCTTGAGCTTAGAGCAACGACGCTAACTCCTATAATATAAAGGAAAATTCGAAATAAATTATTCATAATATTTACGATTTCGTGTTTATAATTTACAATAATACACTTAAAAATTATAAACTCGTAAATATTTTATGAACATATGACTTCGAATTTGCCTTTTATATATTGGACCATATATCTTCGTTATATATATTCCCATATAACTGCCACATGAAAAGCAAATTTCTATATAGTTAATGTGGAACATCGCGCCATGAATGAAAATTAATATTTTATATGATTTATCGTTGTTTTTCGCAGTGTTTCTAATAATAATTTAACCAAACTGCTTTCTACATAATATTTGGTGCATCGCACAGAAAGATAGTATTCGTTTCTGATTTGCTATAGCAGACTGTAAAGTATAAT
>JANSTW010004008.1:0-16103 GCA_027564275.1 Diadocidia ferruginosa | reverse complement strand
ATTAGGTCGAAAAAATAAAAAAACACATTATTTCACGGGGGCGTTTTCGAGAAATTAGCATTTGATTATTAGTTTTCGGAGTTCTTTTGACTTTTTTGACTATAAATCGAGTTCTTACCAACTGATTTAACTGAACGAGTCACCTGAAAAATTTGTCCCACAGACTTTCATTTTAAAATACTTCCAAGACTTGCAGACTTCCAAAACAAAATAGGCTTCCAAGGCTTCCAAGACTTCCAAACGACTTCCAAGACTTCCAAAGACTTTCAAGACTTCCAAAGACTTACAAAAGACTTCCACGACTTCCAAAGAGGTGTCCCAAGACTTCCATAGGTGATTACCCCACTCAAGTTATAAGTAATAGCGCCATCTATAACTTTTACTAACCTAGTTTTGATATTAGTCTTATAGTTTGGATACTACCGATACAAATAAGTTGAAAAAGTAGATTTTTTTGGCAAAAATCTAGGTCTTTTTTTTACATATTGTCCTACGAAATGCCGAAATCGCATAGATAAGTTTAGTTTGATTTTGTTTAGTTAAAGGCTTAAAGCTGATACTTTTACTAAAACAACAAGGTTATATTACTGAAAATTCTTTTTAAAAATTGCGAAGTTTTGAATTTTACAATGAAAGTAAAGAATTGAATTCACTAGTCCACAAGGGTTTTGTGATCCATGTGCTAATATTTTTTTCTTATGTATTCTCGCTAGTTAAATTCAAAAATGGTAGAAACAAAATGTTCTATATGGGTAAAATTTCGAGATATGAGATTTTGTAAGCTGGTGTAATTATCGCTGTTATCAATTTTACTAAATCTATAAAAGAATTTAATTATGTTACTGATAATAATTTGGTTTATAATTATGTAACGTTGCAGACTTAAATATACAATTTATATTAATTTAATAATTTATTTAATCTTTTTAACACTCCATGCTTCTGTACATACGATTTTCACATACAATTAGATCAAAAGTCAATTTTGTTTTAAAAACGCTAAACCCAAACATTATCGTATCAATTGCAATTAATTAATTTTTTTTTCTAATAGATTTTATAGTTGGTATAATATTTGAACTGCTAATATATAATTATAATATAGTTAATATAAACTATAAAGTTTGGGACTGTTCCATTCGTTCAATTAATAATAATTCCTGTCATGTAACAACATTTCTGCTCGATTTTAAAATTATAATTCATAAACTAATTTAAAGCAATTTTCTTATTATATTAGTTAGTTATTTTCATTTCATTTTATTTTTAAAGAAAAAAACTGCACATAGGTATTTCTTAAATTAACGCCAAAAAATGTACATACAGGGTGTCACGCGGGTACGCGCAAAAATATTAAAGGTTTTTTTTAAACACTAGATTAACGAAAAATCGTTCTATAAGTGTCCGATTATTCGAACCCCTATCGACTTAGAGCAAATTTTTGATGAATCGAAAATACTTACGCTAAAACTAGCCAAGCTATGACTTTTTCGAAAGGTGATATTATGGCCAATAACTTTAAAAAGAAGCCTACAATGTGCAAAAATTTTCTCAATAATAATCTGGAATGTTGTCGTAGTAAATTTTGAGTAAAAAAACCGTAAATATAATATAAGTATGATTTTAAGACAAGCTCTCGACCCTGTCTTAAAATCATACTTATATCATAAAAAACGACCGTAAAAACTACAATTATACGTAAATATAATGTTCGATTTAACTACAGTTTTGAAAACTTATGTATTACTAAGTTATTGGAAATATTATCACCTTTCCAAAAAGTCATAGTTTGGCAATTGAGCGTAAGTATCTTCGATGATATTATAGATTAAGTATAGCGATGTCAGCAAAAGTCGAAAAATTTAACAATCTGCTCTAAGTCGGAAGGGGTACGAATAGTCGGATACTCATAGATCGATTTTTTGTTCATCTAGGGGTCTATTATCATCATCATCATCGTGTCCTTTACTCCAAAGCGAGGAAGCATAGGGACAATTTTACCCTTTTTTCTATCTGATACCATGGGTTTCATTGACGACTATATCAAAGGTGGAGTGTAGTCAGCAACTCGCACTAGCCATATTTTTTGAGATCAGTGGGGCGGGTTTTACACTATATGAGGAAACCTATCAGTTGGTTTCATATAGGCCGACAACTGCTTTAAGTGACTATATTGGTTAATAAACACCTGCGAATGAAAAGTGATAACCCAGATGTGAAAATTTGTTGGCCCTATACCGAGCCTCGAACCCACAACCTCTTGATTGAAAAGACGTGACTTTACCCACTGCTCCATACTGGTTATAGGGGTCTATACTCTATTATAACCCCTTATAATTTTTGTGCACTTAACTGAATCACCCTGTATATTAATATTATATAGATAGGTGTGGACGCAGGATATTATACAATTTTACTATTATTAAATTATTGGCTAATTACATTAGTAAAAAAAGCATCTGCGATATGATCTTGAAATAAAAATTTAAAAAAAAACATTAGGTATTTGTTTGTTTTTTGTTGTTGTGTAATTTACGCACAGTAATGAGCGGTAATGAGATTTCATGTTATATATTATGTAATATAATATTTCATCATCATCATTTTGTCCTTTATTCCAAAGTGCAGGATCACAGTGGAAGAAGAACAGAAACCATATTGCATCGTATATAACTAAATATTTGAAATGATACTCTGTATAAAAGTGGTTTCATATCGACAAATACAATTAATATATAAAATCCTCGATACAGAAAAATATTAAAATTAGTATGTAAATATTTGAAATTCGGCTAATCGGTCTAATTCAAAGCAAAGTTCTTCTTATAATTAAATAAATCGGTCGACTAAAGGCAAAGCGTATTTTTTTCTTCGGGCAAAAGCCCAAGACCTAAAATCTGTTTATATAAACAAATAGTCATGCGGAGTAATCTCAGCACTTAATAACTCTTTTCGGGTCCTAAGTTCCATCATCAGCATGGCTGATAAATATCCATAGACGAGTTCAAAACATATGCCAACTTTTTATAAAAACACCCGTTACTATGTTAATAACCTTAATTTGAAATCGTTACTTTATATAGAAAATAGTTTTACGTAACGCATCTGGAGTCAGACAGAGGATCAACATCAGGCGTCTGGAATATATTCGCTGACTGCTGCAGGAAGCGATTCCGCACAGAAAATCAACTTAAAGTTTTCAAATTATCATTTGTCAATATTTTCTAATAATTAAAAACTAACTTATTTGAAATATCAAAATTTCTAGAAATTCTTTATTCTTTAAATATGAACGGAGCCGTTGAATTTTTTGCTTTTTAATTATTTAATTGATCTCAATAAACAATAAAGCTATAAGCTAATTTTAATATTATTATTGTTAACGTGTACGCGGAACAAAGATGTATATATGAATATTCCGATTAAGATTCATTGAACCAACTGTTTTAATTGAAATGTATATAACTTTGTTATTTAATTAAAAATTGTATTACCTCTCATATATCTGCATATGTACCATATTGCTATGCGTCCGAGTTATAAACTGTACTAAGTCGTAGTGCCAACTTAAATAAAAACTTAAAAAAAACTTTTCAGGACAGCGATCTAGCCTAACAGAAAGATCATCTTTATATATGTACCAAATTCAAATTGCCGCGCAGCGAAATTTTTTGACATTAAATATGGTACCTATAACAAGAAATTTTGAAAGTTTTTGGCCCCTTATGTCTGGAATTTGTGTAGATATATTTCAAATATTAACTAAAAATGTATTAAAATTACAAATTATTGCACATAATTTGATAATTTGGGGTCCCTTGAGTCATGGGCCGTAGGCATTTGCCTAAGTAGCCTTTAGAAAAATACTCTGCTAGGCAGGGAGGCTTAGTCTGCATACTAATGACTTGAAAATCGTAATCGAGTGAACTTTTTCAAATTTAATGTTAAGGAAAAATTACTAGAAGAAAATCGTAATCGAGTGAACTTTTTCAAATTTAATGTTAAGGAAAAATTACTAGAAGAAAAAAGAACGTAACTCAAATTTAAAGTTTAAACTATTAACCCGAAGTGGTAAGACTTTATATAACTCCTCTCGGAAGTTGGACAGCGGCGGAGTATGATAGATTGTGCTATTATATAAAACCCAATATATCAACCTAAACTTTGGTTTTATCGTTATCATCAAGTTTATAGTTCCATGCGATGTGAACTAAATTATCAACCTAATCAATTTAAACCACACTTGGTCAAGAGCTCATCTTTATTTGTTTATTTGAGACTATAATTATTATAAGATATGATATAAGATTCTATGACGTATTGACGTATATATAATAATGGGGCTATTCTGAAGTAAAACTTGTCTTAATTAAGAAAATTCACCTATCACTGAATTTCTATGAGACAAATAGTTTTTCAATTCAATTAGTTAAATTTACTAATATAACTAACCTTTGGCCACTTCATGGGGACCTAGTGACTGTTTTCTTCATTTTAGTAAATTTAACTGATTGAATTGAGAAAAAATGTGTCTTCTATTTTTTTATCTAATTCCTACTAATCTTAAAGTTATTGCAAATTTGAATAACAAAATATGACGATTGCACGACAATTGATGAGACGCAGAAAAACTATAACAAATAAAATCTAATCCAATATTATTTATTGTATCAAATAAATTGTTATAATTATCTGCAGTAAATTAAATAGCTCTCCCAAAATTATTTATGATAAGTGTTTTACAATGAAAATGTGCCCGAGTTAAATTAACCTTGACATTCACCATGCACACTGCAATATTAGATGATGATGTTATAAATTGTGTTTGATTTTTCAGAAAATTTAATGTAAAATTTTCTTTTTTCTCACTGCGAGTTTAATAAATCAAATGCGATGACTAGATGATTAGTTTACATAAACTTTATTCTAACTGATAAATCTTTTCTTTTTCTATAAAATATTTGCTGATTTAATTAAATTTAATAAATAAAGATTATTTCATCTTTATATATGGAATAAATTTAGTTAAAATGTCTTAGATTTATTTAGTCGCGCATTTAAGATAAATTCCTGTCCTAATATAGAGTTCTTATATGTAGCAATATGACGTATTGTATAATTTGTAGAACAATTTTCTATAAACTTAGCGCTAGAAAATAAATCTAAAAATAAACATTTAATGGACTAATTTAAGCTAATTCAAAAATTAAGGATGGAAGTTAGATAATATGTAGATTGTATAGATACCTTTAGATATTTGTAATATTAACCTTTCTATATTGTATTTGTAGGTAGCAACTTAATGTATTAAACAAAAATTGGTCCGAGAGCCCCCAGCATAACTGGGATGTTGTTTTTACTATTTTTTTACATTTCAAAACTGACAAACCAAAACATTCTCTATTACTTCACATTTTTGAATAAAAAGTGTGAACTAATAGATATTTACAACAACAATCAAAAAGATGGGAGTCTTTAACCTAGTGACCTTAAATGAAATCCCAGAGTATAGGGGTAATTGACCAATAACCTCGCCAATAACCGATAAACTGTCTCTTTATACTCAGTGTTCATATATTTCGGCATAAAACACATTGATATAATTTATATGGAGCCCAACTATCCTTTTGACCTAGGGACCCTAAATACAATCCCAGATTCAAGGACCACTAATAATAATAACATCCCCCTTATAAAATTTGGCCAAATCCGTCTACTCGTAAAAAAAACTTTCTTCATATTTTCTTCCATTTTTATAAAAAAAAAATTGTACGAGAGCCCCCCTTCACATTTGACCTGGTGACTCCAAATGCAATCCCAGAATATGGAACCACTAAAAACTCAAGTTTTTTTTTCAGAAAACGGATTGAGATCAATTTTGGTAAGCAAAATTTGTCTAAATTCGTTTACTGGGAAAAAACTTTCTATATATTATGCTCAAATTTTTCGGCCAATTTTACAAAAAAAATCGTATGGATCATTTTTAGAAAACCTCTTCATATTTGACCTATAGAGACTTTAACTGCAATCCCAGAGTATGGGACCACTAATAACTTATACCCACCAAAAATTGGCGAAATCCCCCGACTGGTGTAAAACTTTCTTGTGTCCCATATTTTGCTGACGGACGGAGGGACACTTTTTATTTTCTAGTTTTTCTGAATCAGGGCATCATAAAACGAGAAAAACACATATCCCGGCAATTTGACCATTTTTACCTAAATTAAAGCTTGTACTATTTACATACATTATCCATATCACATCACATGGTTTTTTGTATGATCAAATCAAAAATCAATCTTTTTAGTGGTTCTAGTTTTAGTCGTTCAACTTTTAAAACGGGTGAAATAAGACTACAGAAGGTCATGATCTATTTCACTTAACTGTCAGTGGAGTTCCTCAGCCACTCCAAAGATTGGAACGTATAGGTCCGAAACAATTTTCTAAAATTTCATAGGTTCTAAAAAACGCTTAACATTATATGTTTGTTATATAAACGGCCCAGAAGCTTTTTCGTATTGGATTAAAGAACACGATGGTGATGAGTTATACAGAAAAAAAATAAAAATTGTTTACTGGGTTGGCAAAAAGACAATTTCAATTTGATTAAAGAATTAAATTGTTTAATTATGTCAATGGCCAACTAACGCAATTATTATTGTACATCATCAAACACACCTTTTTTCGAATAATTTTGCTTACATATTCAAGAATTAAAAAAATAATATTATTAATTGTTCATTAAATATAATATAATATGTCATATTATCAGTGGCGAGCGGCGAGGATTAATTTGATAGGAATAGTTACAGCAGAAGAATCATGTGATAGTCTTGTAATTTTATGTCTTACGTTTTGGTCCATGTGCCGATCAAAATTTTCCGCTGAAAATAACAAGTTAACAAAATTGTTAAAAGAAGTAAGGGCTCCCATACGATTTTGTTGGTCAAAATGGCCGACCATATAGCATATAGCGAGTTATTCACCAGTGGACGGATTTTGACAAATTTTGGTATAGGGGTAAATTTTTAGTAGTCACATATACTCTCAGATTGACATTTGGTCTCTAGGTAGATAAGAAGGATGGGCTACCATACAGTTTTTTTAAATTTTCATTTGTACGAGATATATTTACCATCAGCGGATGGATCAGTCTCATCCCGTCCGATTTTTTTTCTTTTAGAATTGGTTGGTTTTCAAAATTTATTAGACCCGTATTTTTTTGTAAGCCAATAGGATGGTTCACTTCAGAATTAGAATGCTTCTAAAATTTTGCATTTTGTACTATAGGCATATATTTACCGCCTGTGGATAAATATGTCTCAACCCCTTTCCATTTGGATGTAATTTTTAGAATTGTTCGATATCGAAATTCTTTACACCCGTATTTTATTGTACCTATTCCATTCCACTTCAGAATTAGGGTTATCCTAAAATGTTCTAATTTAACTTTAAACAATCGGTGAACGGATTTGGACGAATTTGGTGGTGGTATGTTTTTAGTGGACCCATAAAACTTTTTTGCAAAATTGAGTTAGTTAATAGTTGACACGACTGAAATCAAACATAAAGTGTAGTAAAAGCAGCACTCAATTTTGCTGTATGCTCTCGGACCGATTTTTTTCTTTTTTAAGATTTTAGCTGAAATACAGAGATGTACGAGATAAATATTTAAAAAAAACGGATGAAATTGCGTCGGGATACTTATACAATTCTCATAAATTGACAATCTTATCGCATACTATCGTTCTTCTTTCGTCTAGAAAAGACTTCCTCTTTTATACGGCATACGATACAGAAATGGGCTTTTCGCATGCCGCTGAACAGGGCTAAAAAATATGGTTTAGCATCATCAAACATCGAATTATGAAATGGGAGCAGCTTCAGTTAATATTTTATCCCTCCAAAGTTGTTTTCACTTCTGTCGGCAGTCCCCGAGACTGCCTTGTTTACTTTTTGTTACCTCTACTGCTGCTATATACACCTCGCCACTGCATATTATTATATAACATCTTTTTTTTTTTAATAAAATAAGGAAGTTTATAATAATTTAATTTTTTTTTTTACAATATATTTGCGTAATTGAAGGCCTGGTTTTTACGTAATTTTAACGGTTATAGTAGTAAAGTGTATTTAAATTCCAATGAGTTTTTTTATAAACAAAGAGAACAAAAACAAAGTTTTTGTTATAGAAGAGTTACGAAAAGTTTATTTTTATCTTCTAGATTATTTTTGCCATTAACTTATGTACTGCACCAAAGCAACGTTTTGCGCATTTTTTTTATAGCTCCTATAGCTTGATCCACGAAGTTTAATTTTTTTTTTAATATTTGCTTGTATAGGATCTTCGAACTTGTAGTTTTAACTTTTAGGTCTGTACGCTAATATATAGCACAAAGTTCGACCGATTCTTATACAAAATTGTTAAATGTTTGTCCAACTTTATGTGAAATTGCTTTTTTTTTTTTAAATCTGATGAAGTTATCACTTTATATATTACTTCGTGGTTCAAACTATGCATAGCTTAAAGGAAAAAAGTTGCGCAACAAATCGTTCTAGTGTAGTTCCCTGGTAATGCGTCACTAATAAGTCTTCTGTTCACAAGAAAAGTGGCAATTTGGCATATAAATTTCGGCACTTCTACTTATTTTAATTGAATTCAAGGAGTCCCATTAAATAAAAATAATAAATTCATAAAATTAAAAGTCTCTTTTAAATTTCAGAGGCATCAGCTCAACGGTACGAAGATGCATATGCAAAGAAAGTGGCAAAGAATTTGCGGCAAAAATTATTGATTTAGGTGCTGATGGCGGTGAGGCATCGTCACAGGCAATGCTGGATGCAACTAGACAGGAAATAGCAATTTTAAGACAAGTAATGGGTCATCCATATATAAGTGAGTGATAGGCCGTCGAACATTCAGAACAAAATTTAAAAACATTTATTTATTTTTAGTTGAACTTCAAGATGTATTCGAATCAGATGCGTTTATATTTCTGGTGTTTGAGCTGTGTCGAAATGGTGAACTATTCGATTATTTAACGTCGGTAGTCACCTTGTCGGAAAAGAAAACTAGATATATAATGAGGTAAAATTTGTGAATTTTATTTAAAAAAAAAAGAATTTTCTCATCTTTGAAATAATACCTATAAATAGACAAGTCTTTGAAGGCATCGAATACATACACTCACATAACATAGTACATAGAGATTTAAAACCGGAAAATATTCTATTGGACAATAGCTTTAATGTTAAAATAACAGATTTTGGTTTTGCCAAAATACTGCTGGATGGACAGAAATTAAATGGTAAGAATTAAATTAATTGGTTTACAATTTTATATTGATTTTTCTCGCTTTTAGATTTGTGTGGCACACCTGGATATTTAGCACCGGAAACGTTAAAGTGCAGTATGTGGGAAAATTCACCGGGCTATTCAAGAGAGGTTGATGTGTAAGTTTACTTATAGTAGTTCACATATCAATATTTATTATTATTAATTTAGCTGAACTTTATTATTTTTGGTAAAAACTTTTTGCAACGAAAACGAGTAATAATTGAAAATTTACCAAATTCTACTGAATTGTAAAAAAATCTTATACAATATTTAATTTAAATTAAAGATTTTTTTAGTAAAGTTCACTGTAATAGAAACCTTCCTCTTCTAGGTGGGCCTGTGGTGTTATTATGTTTACATTATTAGTTGGATGTCCTCCCTTCTGGCATCGAAAACAAATGGTTATGTTAAGGAATATAATGGAGGGAAAATATAGTTTTACATCACCCGAGTGGGCGGACATATCAGGTAAATTAAATGTCAACCGACAGTCGTATAAAGTCTTATTTATTATTGCGATGAACAATACCGATATTTTTTAATTAAATTAATTATTTTACAACATTTTTTATTGTCAAAGATTTCGAAAAAAATAATATTAAAAACGAATTTTCCAGATTTTTTAGAAAAAACATCTTAAAAAATTCAAGTTTGGCTGTGTAATTCAATAGATGGCGTCCTACTACGTACATCTTGTCGTATTGTATAAGCAAAATCACAAAATATGAAGTAAATTATACACAACAGCAACTAGGTTTGACGCCATCTTGAATTATGCAGCCATATTGAATTTTAGGCCAAAAATTGATATTTTTTTAATTGTGGTCATAACTTTTAAGTAAGAAAATACTTGAAACTAAGACATTTTATTCCATTTTAAGTCATTTAAGAATATTTTATGAAATTTTATTCCTTTTAAAGACATTTTAAATAAATTTAAGTCATTATAAGTAATTTTAAACAATTTGAAGACATTTTAAGTCATTTTAAGCAATTTTATGTTATATTAAACAATTTTAAGGTATTTCAAGCAATTGTTTCATATTAAAAACAAAAAAAAAAATCTTTCAGAGGATCCAAAAGATCTCATACGAAAGTGTTTGGTTGTGGAGCCAGAAAACAGAATTACAGTTAAAGAAGCTCTGAAGCATCCGTTCTTCACTACAACCGTAAGTGTAACCTGCAAACTTAATCTATTGAGAACTTTCTCCTTTTTCGGATTCAAAATTTTCTATTCTCAATTTTTTGCACACAAATTTTTTCCGTTTATCATTTTTTAAATATTTTCATTATTTTTGATTTTATTTTTCTCTTTTTTTCCAATAAACACACAAATTTAAAAAAAAAACTATCAAAAAAACAAAAACCAAACAAACAAACAATTATATCAGCTTTTCGAACAAGACATTGGTCCGTTAAAGAGGAGTCTATCAGCCAAGACGAGGAGATTCAGTCGTATATCCGAAATTGCACTGGTAACCCCAAGTTTCTGGACTAAGACATATTTCAATAATTTAAAAAAAAGAGTGAAATTTGCGTTACATTATTCATTGTTTTGTCCTGTTCGTGTGTTCGTTAGTGTTTTGTTTGATATTTTTCTTAATTGTTGTTGTTATTGTCGTTGTTGTTGTTGTTGTCGTTGTAGTAGTATACATTCTAATAATGTATTGATTTATGATGTTGTTTGGAAGGCTCAAGAAGAAAATTCTCTAAACCATTTCAAAATTTCAAAAAAGTATATATCCGTTAAATTTTCTATACCCCAAAAATGGCTTGGAGAATTCTACATTTTAGGCTCCTATAATAATAAACTTTATATTCACACTTACTATATCGATAATATATTCTATTTTGTGTAATTGTTGGTTTTTAATTCTATAATGAACGCACAATGGTAATAAAATAATAATAATAATAACAACAACCGAAACACTATAATTAATAAAAATTATTAACAAAAACGCTAACACATTGCTGCACTGCTGCCGCAAAAAAAATGGGTTAAAATTCTCATTTTCTAAATCAAGTCGATTTTTTTTTTGAAAAATCGAAACACTATTTTAATAATTATTTGGAAACATATAGAAGCAATTCACTAATTTTAATTTTTTTAATTTTTTCGAATGGGCTAACATTAATTTTTACTCATAACATAAATTATAATATATGCAACTAATACCTATATAAGACGATATTTTTATTTTGTATTGTTTTACACACTTAAAACTTATTTATTTAATGCCTGCCGTGTGTGTCCTGATCCACTAATACGTATTTTATATTATTTAGTTTATTTTGGTTCGAAATTTGACGAAGGATCGAAGATTCTAGTATGTTATAGCGGTAAAAACTAGTAAATTAAAGATGGCATCGTAAGTCAAGATGGCGGCAAAACATATGATATAGCATTGTTAAACAAAAGCCATTTATACGTAGTGTAAGAATATTCAAAAATTGCACTCAAAATGGCTGCGTGTTAAATTTATGTACAATTCAAGTGCGAATTGAATGTATTATTGCACAGGGGGTGGTGGATCAAACAAATACATGCAAACAATTTTACGTGCGAATGTTATTGGAATTTGGAGTGAAAAATTGAATTGTAATTAATAATTATATATAAAAATTTAACAACTTTTTAAACGGGAGATTTAAAAAAAATTATACTATACCTATTAGGCCGTATTGGTATGATCCATCTAGTATATCAGGGTATCAGATAGAAAAACTGTCAAAAGTTCCCTACGTTACCGATGCAAAATCTGAAAAAAATCATTTTAAGTACATTTCATGTACCACAGACTCGATTTTAATTTTTAATTTTAAGGAGTTTTGTTTCGATCGGACTATTCTAACTATATCCGCCCGTACAAAATGCTAATGAAATTGTCAGAAAATAGGAAACTTTGTTCTTTTAGCTCGAAACGTTGTGATCGGCTCATAATGTCGGGAACTGGTCGTACTAAATTTCATTTAAAGCACTTGACGGAAAATAAAGCCAAAAGGAGGTGCGCTGGTTCTTCTTGAAATTGATTTTTGACAAATCTTAAAATTCATACTACGATCTATATCCATGGATAAATTGAATGCATGCTTGAAGACATCGTATCTATCCTATTTACTACAAGATGCAAATGTAAAAATATTCCAATCAACTGCTGCATGTAATTGCGATATTTCCCTTTGATCCCAGAAAAACGAGATATCTTCTTCGACAATTTGGTTGCTAATATTGTAGCCTAGATGATATTTTAGAAAAAATCCTATATCTATTTGCACATATTATATCCTTACAGGCAATTTTCCATAAAGTGTAAAATAAAATTTCCTAAATATTCGTATTAAACCAAGAAGTTCGTTGATCTTGAATTGTGCTGCCATCTTAAATTTTTCAAAGATATTTTGTTGATTCTTATAACGCGTACGTATACATACTAATAGAAATTCGGTACACTTTCGTTTTTTACCGAAATAAACTGTAATAATATGAATCTTACTCTATTGATATTGATGATTGTTTAATATAAATATTATAGATTTACAAAAAACTTCGAAATTCTCGCGACACGACATCTTTTTAAGGAGATATGCTCAATCGATATCAGAAATTTTCAAATGAAGCAACTACGAATTTTCGAAAAAAAAATTTTAGTTCAATATGTTGCTTTCTTAATATAATATTGTAAATCGCTGAATCCACCGTCCGGACATTTTTAAGCAAAATTTTGACTATTGAAAATATGTTCGTTTTTGTGGAGTAGTGTAATTGATACTTTTACCAATGAACACATTGATCATTAGATACTTTGAATGAACAACAAGCATAGCTATGTATATGGATCTAGCTGTTACTAAGGAGGATTTACCTGAGCAGCAAGACTCCAGTATGGAAAATTGAAAATAAAAAAATAGGATCGTATGATTTATCTGCGGCACTGATGAAGGAGTAAACCAAAAATAAATCAAAAGCTAAGATTAAAAATCAGTGCGAGTGCCCCCAGTATTACTGGGATGCTGGCATGCTGCTTTTACTATATTTACACAACATTTGAAATTTGACACACAAACCAAAACATTGTCTATTAGTTCACATTTTTGAACAAAAAATGTTAACTATTAGATATTTACAACAACAAAAAATAAATCTTTAACCTAGAAACCCCAGGTAGAATCCCAGAGTATATAAGGACACTTAAAACCTACCCTTACACCAAAATTGACCAACCTCCACAAACCTCTTATGATCATCCTCACATTCTCCCCTTTAAAAAATTATGTCTGCTTCACTTTTAAATCGTGACGTCAGAAGTGAGCCAAAATATCCGTAGCTCAACTACTTATTGACTGCTTAGGTCTAATACCCCGGATCAACCAATTTTTTCGAAATTTTATTTTTAATGTAATCTTTAATAATATTTCGAAAAAAAAATGGTTGATTCGGGGTATTAGACCTAGGCAGTCGTATATGCTCATATATTTCGGGTTCAATCCGTTTACCGGGAAATAATTTTATCTAATAACTCTGCCCTAGTGCCCTACTAAAAATTGGCCAAATTTGACCACTGGTAAAAAAATTTCTGTATATTATTCATATTTTTCAGTTATTTTTAGAGAAATAAAAAATCGTATGGGCGCCCCCCTTATCCTTTGATCTCATCATCGCATCATCGTGTCCTTTACTCCAAAGCGTGGGAGCATAGGGAAATGATCTAATAACTCCAAATTCTATCCAAAGGTAAAGGACCACCAAAAACTCACCCCTACCAAAATTTGGCCAAATCCGTATACACGTAAAAATTGCTCATATTTTTCGACCATTTTTATCAACAAAATGCTAAAAATGAATGTCCAAAAATAAGACTATATGAACCTAAATACTGTTTTCAAAGTAAATTTTAAGAATTAGGGCCGCATGGTACACATGATAAGAATTACATCCGATTTATTGATAGGTATACTTGATGACGTCACACATAAGTTAAAAATTGTCGTTTACTATAAAAAATATATTTTGAAAAACGGGTCGCCAGAAAAAAGGTTAGGAAACGCTAAATATATATAATGATCGTCAATATCAATCAACTTCCCATTACATACCTATAATAATATATTTTTATATTTTTTTATCATTTTCAAAATTTTGGTTTTGTTTTATTTTCATATATTTTTGCACATTTTTTTTTGTGGTCCACCTAAAACAAATATTATATAATTTCTAGAGACTTTTTGTGTTTTTTTTTTCTATTTACATTTTTATTTTAAAATAATTATTTTAAAATGAACATTTTTTTGTATTTCCTCTTGTGTTGTTATAAATAGTTACGAAGACAAAGCCAATTTAATGCCCGCAAGAAATTTCATTACGCAATACTTTGTGTACGAGCAATGGTCAGAATTCGTCGATTGCGATACACACTGGAACCGTTAAAAGTGGAAGACGCTATGTGTGATCCGTACCGCGTGAAGATTTTACGTAAAGTAAGTGTAATTTGTTGAGATTGAAAGTTTTATTTATTAAAATGTCTTAATTTTTGTTGTACAGGTTATCGATGGCTGTGCTTTTCGAGTGTACGGACACTGGGTTAAGAAGGGCGAAGGACAAAATCGTGCCGCACTCTTTGAGAATACACCACGCACCGAATTACATGCGATTTATCTCGCTAATCTTAGTCGATAATAATTTAAGTAAAGTTTATTTTTAGTTTGTAAAAAGAAATGTTTGTTTTTTCTTTGTGGCCTTTTTTCAATATTATTTAAATGCACAAATTTACCTATTTCTAAATATTATTATCTAAAGCTCTATCTACAACGAAAAAAACATACATTCGTTTCATAGATGGTAAACGTATTATCCTATACAAAGATGCTATATTTACAATGAAAATTATTTAAATGCCGAATTTTATTATTCTATAAAATAATTTATAGTGAAACAAACGACATTATTAGAGCTCAATAAGTAGTTCATACATTTGTATTTTTAATACAAATTTCTACGTTTGAACAAGCAGCTCTAAGATAACGCTACTGAAAATTTAGCACATGTTTTCCCATTGTAGTTAAGGCTTAACTATATATATAAATATATCAAAAAGTATCTTAAACCATAGAAATATTAAGTTTAAAAGAAAGTTTGTAAATTATTTCTCTACATTTACATCTAATGAAGCCTGATAGAATCCAACCATACATAATAAATATTATTAAAATAATATAACATTTTATATAATTATCTAACGAATGAATTTAAGAAACTATAAAATAATAATATTGAAAATGATGTACTGTAATTTGAATTTATTTATTATTATTATTAAAAGAGAAAAAAACTTCAAAAAAATTTGTTGAAAAGTTGCGAAGAAATATCGTCGAATTATTATTTTGATTCGCGCATATTAAATTAATGTAGTTTTTATTGTGATTTATAATAATTATATTAATAATAAAAGAAAAATGTTAAATAATTATAAAATTATTAATAAAAAGATGAAATGCTTTAAGCTTAAATTGTTAGAATGATTTCTTTAGAAGCCAAAAATTAGATCATCAGCAAAAAGTTAGGTCTTTCTTTTATTGTACTGTAGTGAGTTGCATAAAAGTCTTGAAATACTAAAAAAAAATCGTAGACCTTCCTGCATAAAACATTAATTTCTTATGTCCATATCTATATATATAAAAATGAATGTTTGTATATATATATATATCTATATGACTTATAGACGCCTAAACTGTCTATTGGATTTTGCTCAAATTTTTAGGATCTAAT